>PVHP010035160.1:0-18752 GCA_004024765.1 Zapus hudsonius | reverse complement strand
AGAGAGAGAGAGAGAGAGAGAGAGAGAGAGAGAGAGAGCACCAGGGCCACCACCTTGTGGGTCTGGCTTATGTGGGTCCTGGGGAATTGAACCCGGGGCCTTAGGCACTGGAGGCAAGTGCCTTACCCGCTGAGCCATCTCTCCAGCCCCTGGCCTTCTTTTTTTTTGGTGAGGCAAAAATATTTTTTTATCCCATGTATTTTCATGCATAGAAACTACTTCCTTGTTCTGTAGGCCCTCGGTGGCCCTGTGTCCAGTGACAAGCCAGTTCAGCACACAGTGTGTACTTAAACAGAACAGGGTGACAACTTGCATGTCTCTCTCCTGAACACGCCTGAGTGCTCCTGGCACTTTCTCCTCAGAGTGAGTGAAGGGTGCTGGTGAACAACAGGGTGCTGGTCAGGCAGTGGAAGAGGCCAGCTCCCAGTGGTCTGCCTGGAGAGGGCGGAGGGCTTGGGCCACCACATGACTCATGTCATAGAGCTCAAGGGGGCAGAGTGACAAATGAAAGAATGGGGTGATGGGTGCCACCTGGGGTGGTGATTAGAGAGGCTTCTCTAGAGGAAAGAACCAATAGAATGTGTACATATTCTACAAGGGGCTTTATTAGTTTGGCTCACAGTACAGGGGCTGGGTAGTCCAGCAATGTCTGTCTGCACACCGGAGAGGCAGAGAATGTGCTAGCTGCTCAGTCCCTGAGCTCAGCAGCTCCACTCTGGCGCTGAAGGCCTCCGTGCTCCCTGGAGTGTCTTTGGTGTTGAGTCCACATCTGGAAGGTGGAAGAAGCTGTGGTCTGGTGTCAGTGGAGCAGCAGCATCGAGACACACTCAGAAGTGAGAGGAAGGCAGGCTTTGTCCTCGGGCCTCTGTATGTCTTGGCCACACACGGAACGTACTGCCTACATCGACGGCAGCTAATTCTCTCCGAAAACACCTTCATAAACACACCCAGAGCTACATCTCATAGGTGATTCAAGAATCCAAATTGAAGTCAGGCGTGGTGGTGCACACCTTTAATCCCAGCGTTCCCCAGGCAGTGGTAGGAGGATTGCTGTGAGTTCAAGGGCAGGATGGGACTACAGAGTGAGTTCCAGGTCAGCTGGGCTAAAAAGAGACCCTACCTTGAAACCCCCCCCCCACAAATGAATAAAATAAAATAAAAAGCAAGGAAAAAATAAAGAAAATGAAGACTAGTCATTATTCCAGGGGGTCAGCTGGCATAACCCAGACAACTACAGGATGCTGCTGGACTCCCATGAGTCCCAGTCCTCAGAGAGGAGTGGACACATCTTTCTCACCCAGAAGAAGGCAACCCTGACAAGAGAAGCATGTTCCTGAAGGGACTCAGGCTCTGGACGTCTACAGGGGCGTTTTGCAAGGGATGAAGCCTGTAGTAGATGATGGGGTACAGGCTTTACCCCCCCAGAGATACTTTATAACCCAGCATGCACATACAGGACCCCATCCCCAGGTCTTGCTTTTAGAAAATGTCAGGTGTAAGGAATGCCTCACTCTTGAGCCCAACTCCTCCATGGACTCTTCATCACATCCATGGATAGTCAGCACACTTTTTAAATTTTTTCTGGGTAATTTTGCTGTACACATGATGGTCTTTCATCCTTGAATTCGTTCTCTGACATAGCTACAATACCATGTGCACACCCAAGAATCTGGTCGTAATAATGTCACCCAAGTCTACTTCATATTCTCATGGTCCTCTTTGCTGTAGGCTTTTGATTAGCACATCACGGCGGGGGCACATGGTGAAGGACACTGCTATGCTCACTTCATGAGCCAGGAAGAGGCCAGCGTCCCTCAGTAGCCTTTGAGGGCATGTCCCTGATGACCTAAAGACCTTCTTCATGCTCCTCTAAATGTCCTAATAACACCACAGTGGTGTACGAAGCTTCAGCATATAGACCTTTGGGGACACTACCTGTATTCCAATGATAGCAGCTCCCCTAGCACAGTCTGCTTTCATAAGATCTTTATATACATATTATTGTGAGCATGATGGCTGGTGTGAGTCCTAGACAGCCCCAGGAACATTGCTTTTCAAGTGGTCCCTGGACACAACCTTGGCCTCATCTAATAGAAATGCAAGCCCATGGGACCATAACCTGCACTTTTATAAGATCTTCATGTGGACATATTGTGAATGTCATGGCTGCCTGGTGTGAAATCTGGATGTCAAACAGAGCCAGTGGGCTCTAGGTGCCCCTCAACATTTGCTGAGCCCTCACGATGTGAAGTATTATAGGAAGGCGCAGAAGAGCACAGCCTGCCCTTGTTATTACAGCTCTCCTTGGTGGCAGGTCTCTCCACTCATCAGCCCCAGGCATCCCGAAGAGCATCTCTGTCCCCTGGGATTCTCACGCTCTCTCCGAGTCAGGGGCCTCCTCACGCTCTCTTTCTGACCCCACGTCTAGCCTATTTCCTGGCACTCTGCCTTCCTGTGCTGTCCCTAACTTCCTCCAGCTCTGTAAGTTTCCCCAAGGTTTCTGAGCACTGATGCTCTTGGGTAAGTGGAGCTCATGCGTGTTCCCTATCTCTTTACCCTCCCCTGCACACTCCGCCTCTCCAAAGCACCTCTCCTTTCTCAGGATCCTCTCCCATTCTTCTAATGACTCCAGGTCCCTGGAGCCTAGTTAAGCCAACTTCCCGTCTCTTCCCCTCTCCCTTGTACCCAGAGCTCATTCTTCCCCATCCTCCAACACAGCTTGCAAATTCTTTGTTCTAAGAAAGTCTCATTGACCCCATCACCCTTCCTGCCACCATCCCACACATTTCTTCTTTCGGAGTTGCTGAATTCTGGAGTCATTTGCAATCCTTCATCCTTGCTACTTAATCCTCCTACTCATCTCCGATCTCGTACATTTGGACAGATGTCCCTTTCCTTCTGTGGAGACTGATAATTTAAAGGTCACCAATGATATCGTGATCACCAAATCTGATAGATGGTCTTCTTCATTCAGTTCTTCTTGGACCTCTCTGTGGTATGATGCTGCCACCGCCTTCTTTTTGGCTTTCTGATATGAGTGAACTTAGTTTTCTAAGTGAACTTAGTTGTCTCCCTTTCCTCCCCTCCCCTCCCCTTCCCTCCCCTCTCCTTCCCTCCCCTCCCCTCATATCCCAATACAGTTCACACACATTTTGCCCTTGAATTTGTTTTTCTTCTTGTTTTTATTCCAAGAGTTACACTTGTTGGCCTGTACATTTGTTTTGTTTGGCCCATTTAAAATTTTAAGAATTTGAAAACTCTAAACAAAACTCTGACTTTCCATCTTTTCAATAAAAGCACTGGATCTCGCAAGAGTAGAACCATATTCCTCAAGACAACAAGCATCTGGGGTTGGGAAGAGGGTGACCCCTTGAGGTGGACATTGTCCCCCAGCTCACCTCTGTCTTGCCACTCTGTCTGCCTAGCACCACATGCACGCCTGTGTAAGACCACGATCTCTCCAGAGCTCACCGCCATCTTCTGGCTAGACTCTAGCTCTCTGCCTCCTGCTCTCTACAGTTCCAGGCATGGAGGTTTTCACCATTGATAGGAATCATTACCTGGCTGCTCCCTGTCCTTCCACCTTGGCAGAGGGAGTTGGAGTACACGTTGAACGACACTTCTTCACCTGGTCTCTATCCTCAGACCTCTAAGTGGCAATTCAGATGTCCCCTCGATCACAAAACCTTCTCTATTCTACTAAAGGAAAAATGTTTCTGGCCTTTTCTATTTTGCTGGATTAAAAAAAAATCTTCCCACCTGCGCATATCTTGTTTATGCATTTGATCTCTTATTCCAGGCTGTTAACTCCCTGAAGTCTACGACTACATCTCCTTCACCCCTGAGTCCCCATGACATGTGCTTCCTAGGACACATGAGGTCCTTCACCCCTGAGTCCTCATGATGCTCTGCAGTCCCAGCACACACAAGGTTCTCTACACAGGCAGGTCTATAAATCGGCATCTTCCCTGAAGTAGAAGATGGAACAAATCCAGAGAAAAAAATGTTATAAAATACAAATAAATTAAGCATGATCCTCGGTCTTTCTAAATATAACTGCACAGGGACAAATATGTCATGATATATAATAGCACATTGCGAGTCTCCTATAATCAATCCATTTGAAATGAAATAGTTTTTGAGATTTTTAAAATAATATTTGTTCATTTCTTCCCTCTTCTTTTCTGCTACAAGCAACTTAGGTTTTTATTCTTTTTACTCTTAGAAGCCAGGCATTTCCTTGTTAGTTGTTTTTAAAACCAGATGCCCAATATTTTCCAGTCTATTCACCATAGCCTCACTGCAGCTGTGTGAGTCCTTCTCAGGTTTACAGGGCTTCAGTGGTTCCCTGGTGCATCAGTCCCTGGTCCCCACTGACGTTCCTTCATGGCCTTCCCCAGTGGCCTCGCCCTGGCCATGCATGGCTTGCTTCTCTCCAGCTTGAACCTGGGCCAGCCAGGAAGCAACCTGTGCATTTAGGAGCCAGACTTTCCCTAGGTGAGAAAGCCCCCACCTCCACGCTCCTCTATGAAATCTTTAACACCCACTTTGGTTAGGAATAAGAGCCTCCTCTCACCCTTAGCAGGAGTTTCCAAATTATTCCCATATGCACAGCATTGAAAAAACAGATTCCAGCACATTGGTGCTCTCTGGACATGGAGGTGGCACTTAGAAATCTGCGTTTTTCTTATAATTTGCTAAAGACTTCTCACAGACAATGGTTTGGGAAGCGGTGACTCTGGGGACTGCAGTCATGTGATGTGTTCCCATGCTGCTGTGTGCTATGGGTATTGTGTATCTTCCATACTTCTCCTCTAGAATGTATTCTTCCTAAAGGCCAGGCTGTGTCATTATGTCATTTCTCCTGACAGGACATGTCCCAGGACATGTTACAGGAAGAAATCCCTCAGCAGGTGTTTGCAGACCAAATGAATGTGTGCACGCACAAAGGCATGTAGGGAGAGACTTTGAGGAGAAGAGATATGGAGGGTAACAGAAACAGGTAGCCAAGAACCAAGAGGAAATACAATGGAAAGAGAAGCTTTTAATTCTAAAATTTTGTGTAAGGCGCAGGTGATAATCAGAATTCTGGGGAGTTATTTTGAATTTTTTTTCTTTCAAGGGACAAAATATTTCTCATAATTTGAATAATTTCCAGTTTGGGAGAAGGCTCACCTTTATAAGAGTTTTCAGAATGTATTATTTGGTTGTTTCATTCGGGCTCTGATGATCAACTGGCTGTTTTTAAAATAGAATGCTTCAGCTCTTCTGGAAACTGGTCTCTGGGGTTGCTCTGGAAACCACCTTGAAAAACTCTGAGATTCATCCTAAATTCCCAAACTTCTCAGGATTCCTGAGGGCCACACATTTTTTTTTTAAACAGTGTTCTGATTGAAAGGTTACCATTAAATAATCTTAATTACTTGGCTATGAAACTTTGCAACAAGCTCCGGAATGCTTAGCATCCTTCCTTGACTGTACTGGTTTGAACTCTGGACTTAGGAAAACACCATCTTCTGAGCTGTGTTCACCAGGAATGATGTACATGAAGCCTGGGAGGTCTTCCCTGGGCCAAGAGTCTGTTGTAACCCTATTGCACCTCGGGCTTCCAAAAAGTGTGTCTGCAGCTACTGAAAAGTCACACAGAGAAAACAACATAAATCTGCTGGGAAGCACGTGTAACTTTGGTGTTTATTATTATTTTTAAATATTTATTTGCAAGCAGAGAGAGATAGAGAGACAGACAGAGAGAGAGATTGAGAGAATGGGCACACCAGGGCCTCCAGCCACTGCAAATGACTCCAGATGCATACACCACTTTGTGCATCTGGCTTTATGTGGGTACTAGGGAACCAAACCTGGGTCCTTAGGCTTTGCAGGCAAACATCTTAACCACTGAGCAATCTCTCCAGCCTTAGCTTTGGTTTGGACAGCTAAGTCTTCACACACTTCCTAGCTTTGGTGCTGACTCCACAGCTCTGGTCTTGTCTGGATGGTTGAGTATGCCCTGCCCACGTTATGTATGATGTGTGCCAATACAGATAGATAGTTCACATGGTCTGTAGGCCCAGCAGCCCACCCTGGCCAATTCATTAATAAACCAGGTGAAAGAGAAAGATTCTGACTTTCATGAGCTTTATTTCCTATAGCATAACACGAAGATTACCAAACCATTTGCTTCCTCAGTTGTTGCAAGGAATAGATGAGACAACCCAGGAAAGTGCTCATCAGAGATTGACACTGAATAAACATTAGCCATTATCACCTCCTGGTTGCTGTAAGTCAGCACCAATCCACTGAACCCAGGTTTACTGCAGGTAAGGAGAGTCTGACTGCCCACATCTTTACCTTAATGGCCCTCAGCTTTCCTGCTACAAGCCCCCTGGGTTCCTGTCACCTGTTTGACTTGTCTTTTCTTGGTCTCCCTGGTCGGCTTGCCTTTCTCTCCTTGTTCCTTGAATGATGGTCAAGCAAGTTCATAGCCCTGGGTTCTGTCTTGCTGCTTTCCACTCACATCTGATCTAAGCCCAGGACTCATGTACATCATTGTCGCTGTAGCCTCCGAGTCCCTCCGCCCTGCATGTCCCACAGATACCCCAGACGCTGGGCCGTGCCAAGCGCCTATCCTCCTGGGAAGGTGTATGTTCTCTCAGGGCAAGAGCCTTGGGGCACAGTGGGGACAATATAAGTAATCTTGTGGCTTGGAGAGCCACCTCCAGGTATAGGAAGAGAATCTGAGGATCCAGAAGAAAACCGGAGGCTCTAGAAACAACTTATGGGGTCATGAGTAAAGTGTCCAGGTGGATCTCAAGGTTGTCCCTTGAGAAAGATGGGAACACTTGTCCTTGTTGGATTCCTCTGGAGTGACTGTTTCTGCCCTATGCTTGGTGGGAGACTTTTCAGGCACCGGAGGGCTCTTCTCTCGCAACCTAGCCACCTCCTCACCACTCCCCTCATAATGCCTCACACTGGTGGTCAGGATCTCTGCATCTGACTTGCAGTGGGCTGGTGGGTCAAGGGGACTGGCATTTTTTTTCATCACAGTGTCTCTTCTTATAAAGAGAAGTTATTGGCAAGTTTACTTTCTTCCTTCTCTGAAGCTACGATGCTTATTATGCTTAAACTTCTGTTTCACTGGGATTACGTGTCACCCATGAATGCAGTTGATCTCCCCGATCTGTTATCAGGTCTTGGGTTAAGCTAACTGATGGGCTCCTACTATATTGAACCCAGTTCTTTGAGTGTTCCTTGCATGGAGTTGTGCCAAGTTTAATTGACTTTGCTTGGATTATTCCTTGCCCAATGGCACGCACCTGTAAAAGACCAGCCAGGTATGAGGATATGGGACAGACAGACACTAAAGTGGGGCCAGACTTACTGACCCTGAGCCTCCTCCTCATCTTCCCCATCTTAGTGTTAACTTGCTAACTTAGTGTTGAGCCGGCCTCATTTTTAAGTCTACTGAGCAGGCCAGTAGGGGGTTTTTATACTCAGAACTATTCTGGATAGTGAGAGCTGTGTTTGTGTGGAAATGACCAAAAGACCCATTTATTCACTCAATCAACAACAACACAAAATTACTCTGTGTGCCAGTACTATTCTAAACATTGGAAATAAAGCTGTGAACTATGAAACCTGTCTTTATGAGCCCGCTAGGTGGGGAATAGGCAATAACCAAACACACAAGTTCATGCCCTGGCATGTGTTCAGATAATGTGATATGTGTGATAAGACCATTAATGCCATAAGAAGAGAGGTGCTGTTGTATGGACAGGAGAGCTCATCTCAGGAGGTGGCTATGAGTAGACTTTTTGTTTGATTTTGCAAGCAGAGAGAAACATAGAAAAGAGAGACAGACAGATAGACAGACAGACAGACAGACACACACACACACACACACACACACACACACACAGAATGGGTGCACCAAGGCCTCTAGCTGCTGCAAATGAACTCCAGATGTATGCGGCACTTTGCATATCTGGCTTTACATGGGTACTGGGGAATTGAACCTGAGTTGTTAGGCTTTGCAGGCAGTGCCTTAACTGCTGAGCCATCTCTCCATCCCCATGAGCAGACTTCTGAGGTGGCTGCCATGTGAAGGTGGAGGAGGGGTGCTTCAGAGATGACAGAGCAGGTTCTGGCCCTGGCGTGGGAACAGACATACTGGACTTGAGGAAAAACAAGTGGATAATGGTGGCTGTGGGGGAGTGCACAAGGGAGGGAGAGATGGGAGTGATGGGTTCCCAGTGGTTCAAGAAGGCAGGCCATATAGAGCCTTCCAGGCCATCATAAAGACTTTGGGTTTATTCTAGGAGTTATGGGAAGGCATTGGAGTGTTGAGCAGAGAGGTCACATGATCTAATTTATATATCATAAAAATCACTTTAGCTCCTGGGTGAAATATAGACTAAGGATGGAATAGGAGGGGAAACAAGCTGGGGAGAGAGTATGCTGGTTCCACTGAGAGGGGATAGGGTGGGACTGGGTGGGTAGGAGGAGGAGGAAGAGAAGGAGGAAGAAGAGGTGACCCTCCAGACATGGAGGCAGTCATCTCTCACCTGGGAATCTCATATGAAATTTGGGGTCAGAGGATTTTTTTTACTAAACTCTTGGAGGTTTTCCAGAGTAACTCTGATGACACACACGTGGCCCACTGTGGGTGTTTCTCTGTGCCTGCAATGGGAACTGAGTGCCTGCCTCCATTGCCCTAACCCTGGTTTAGGCTCTTGCTTTGACTCCCTGTTTCTCATCGGCTAAGTGCAGCCTGCAGCATGTCCCATCATGCAGCTGTTCAGCCATCAGTCTGTCTGCCAATATGTCATGGTGCTTGTGCCACCTCCAGGGCCCGCTGCAGCTATGGACCACTTCTCTCAGGTATTCAGCACAAGTTTATTGAATGAATGAGTTGTGAGTATTTACCATGGAGCCAGCCCCTGTGTGGATAGGACAGTTTTATGGGGGAGGGGGGAGGAGAGAGAGAGAGAGAGAGAGAGAGAGAGAGAGAGAGAGAAAGACCCACGAAGACACAGATAAAACCAATGTGCAGGCACATACATGGGCACAGGAGTGACCCTGGAGCTTGGTGGCTGAGGAACTCTTTGGTTTCAATTGCTATTGCTATAACAAAACACAATAACTCAAGCTCCTTTAGAAAGAAAAGAAGTTTATTTTGGCTTATCATTCTGGAGGTGTAATTCATGGATGAATTACAAGAGCATCATTACCCCTCCATGCACCCCTAAACAGTGTGGTGCAGGCTCTGGTGAGGACCCCTTGCTGTTCTGTGGCAGTAAGTGTGTATCTCATTGCCTCTCCTTAAGAAGCCACCCAAAGTCAGTCATGGAACCCACCCACCCTAGCAAGTTAATCTTATCATTTCCTGAAGGCCTCAGCTCTAAGCAGTAGAGTTGTCTTGAGTGTCCAATCTCCAAATACCATTGGCCACACTCTGCAGACTGAGCTCTTGCACGAGTTCAAGGGGACAGACTATCTTGAACCAATACAGGGTAGTTACTGCTGACACACAGATGATCAGATTCCCATGAATACACGGCGTTCCTTTGCCTCCACAGATGTGATGGAGGAAAAGATTTAAACCATTTTTCAGGCTTGGAAATAGAATGGAGAGGAAAGATAGATTGGTTTAATTTTCAATTTAATTGCTACTTCTTACAAACTATCTGGAATATTTGAGCTGAACAGGCTTCAGAGATCATGCAGGCCAAATGCCTCTTTCTATCAATAGTAGACATTATTCATGGAGTGTTACCCTGAGCCGGATACTATTTTAAGAGCTTCACACATATTACCTCATTTAATACTCATAATTCTATGAAACAGACACTGTCATTATTCCCATTTTCACTAAGACACTGCTACTCGAGCTCATTCTGGAAGTAAAAGTTACAATATTCTTTTGTCTTTTCTTCAGAACGTTAATTTGCCGAGTCAAATTCCTAAAAAGCTTGGGACGGTGCAGCTAAAATGAACATAGCCAGACTTTGGACAAGCACCTGTGAATATGCTCAGGTGCCAGTTGCCTGCTTTCCCTGGGCCCTGGAGAGGGCTGTGTCCATCTGTCTCTGCATTTCAGTCTGGGGAATCAGGAGACCTAGCAAATTCCCCACCTCCCTGGACAATCACCAGTGAGCACTCTAAGTTTTCACTGCATTGGGTATGGGGGTACATACCTGTAGCCCCCATACTTTGGAAGTAAAGGCAGAAGTATTGGGAGTTTGAGGTCAGCTTAGGCTACACACTCTGCAGGTTCAAGGCCAGTCTGGGCCACAGGGTGAGCACCTATTTCAAAACAAAACACAAACATGCACACATAAAACCCTCCCTCACCTAAAAGCAAAACAAAACAAGAACTGGAGATGTACACAGCCCAGTGGGAAAGCATTTACCTATCATGTATAAGTCCCTGGGCTTGATTAAAGTCACCACAAGAAATATAAGCAAACAAACAAATAACTAAAGCATTAACTGATGATGGCAGTTTGCTTTGTTTTCCCAAAGGTCAATTCTTTTTTTTTTTTTTTTTTTTTTTTTTGGTTTTTCGAGGTAGGGTCTCGCTCTAGTCCAGGCTGACCTGGAATTCACTATGTAGTCTCAGGCTGGCCTCGAACTCACGGTGATCCTCCTACCTCTGCCTCCTGAATGCTGGGATTAAAGGCGTGCATCACCACGCCCGGCTAGGTCAATTCTTGCAGTTTCATCCAATTCACCCTTTTTTTGTTTGTTTTGAGCAAAAAATTTCCAACCTGCTGAATGTAACAAGTAATTAACACTATTTAATAACTGTTAGGTAGAATAATCACCTGTTTTTATCCTGGAAAGGGTTTTTCATCCCCAGAAGTTAATGGTTGCTCAAGAACCAGGTTGACACAGGCTGGCTCTGTAGAGGGATCTGTTTGGAGCAGGGAGACGAACAGATGACTCACTTGGAACTCTCTGGAAGGCAGTGGGTTAGGAAGACATAGTTACTGGGTTTGGCTCTCTCATTTCCCAAGCTGGGTTTCCTCCCTTAATGACCTGGGAGGCAGTGAGGGAAAGGGGAGTCAGAGGGGAGGGTCACAGCTGTGCCTCAGCTCACTTACAAGCTGTGGTCTGGTGACTACAAGATCAAGACTTACATTACTGTCATCTACCATGTTCTGGCCCTTGGCTCCGGGCTGTCACCAAAGTGTTCCCTGGTCAGGTGACATTGTCATAATGGTTCCTTGGACATCTCCTGAGTTCAAAAAGAGCCCACCTGAAGGGTTTCTAGTCTCTGCTATGGAGGATTTGTGGTCAACAGCCTGCATGATGGATCAGAGTTTCTTCCAAAGACACAAAGTGGTAAGTGCCCAGTTTTTACATCTCAGTGGTAGGACAACCCCTCAGAATGCCCTTGGCCTCCACAAAATGCCCATCTTGGAATCCTTGACTCAGAGACGTCTCCTGTGCTTTTTTCCCACCTGCATCGTGGTGTTTCTGAGTGGCCTGTTTGCCCTGGTTTCTGCTTTGATTGCTTGCTGACGTATCTTTATTCACACTGCCCTCTCTTCACTGGAGTGCAGCGAAGTCACTACCTAGCAGGCATTTGTCACAAACATTTGCTGAATGAATGCATCCTTGGGGCTCAACCACTCCACCAAGCTAGTAAACCCTTAGCCCCGCTGCCCTATACATTCTAGAACATTCCTTATGGTTTCTGTTTTTCTTCTCAGCCAATACCATGCCTAGTGACTCCCTCTATTCTGAACACAGTTCTTTCTCTCATTGTTCCTTATATAGAAAGGAATGAATAAATAAGTAAATAATAAAAGGAGTGGGTAGCTAACTATAAGCTCTAACTTCAGATGCCTACGAATCACCAGCAAGTTGTAGAAGAATTTTGTCCCTTTATTTGAAAGAGTGCTTTAAATTTCCTCTCCTTGTTGATGGGCACTTAGGTGGTCTAGTCGTTCAGAAAGTGTGAGAAGACTCAGCTGACTTGAAGTTCAAATGTATCTTGCTTGATGCTGCTTGAAAACAATTACACACAGCAGGCTGGGAGGAGGGGGCAAGACAAGGCCATGGCCCAAAGTTTTGGTCCTGAACAGAACCGTCTGAAACCCAAGGAAGTCTCGAGACAGGTGGAAACTTCCTAAGAGAATGAGGGAGAGGTGCCATCACCAGGAGGACAGGAAGGCAGGACTGCAGGGGGACCTCTGGAGGCAGGCTATCTCTGTCCCAGGCAGATACTAAAGGCCACCCTCCAAGAAGAGAGGTCACTCGCCTGGGGCTTCAGGGGCACCCTGGTGTCCTCCCTCACAGTGGTACTAGGGAGATGGGGCCCAGACTCCCTTGTTCTTGACTGCTCCCTGAAACAATGGTGTGAGGGCTCACAATGCGGGGGCCAAGGGTGAGGCCTTGGACCTTTGGTCTTCAGAAAGGAAGTGCCTGCTCTGTGGGCCCTCAAACCTTTGGTTTGTAATCTGGGCCTCAATATTTTAAGAGAAACCCCTGGGATATTCCAGAAAATACTGTTTCTTCTCAGAGGGTCTGTCTTGGTGTCTGGGGTGGAACCCAACCAGTGCCCAGGCGATCCCTAGGCTGTGGCCAACAGACCCCATGTTGAGAGTTGGTGTCAGCAGGACTGCTCAGGCCTGGCCATGTGTACAACCCCCCGGGAATCTTGCTTCAGTGCAGGCTCTGGTGCAGCCCTTCTGGGGTAGCCTCCGAATCCTGGTGCTGCTGGCAGTCCTGGTCCAGGGAGGAGATGAGAAGGGTCCCCATTCTCATAGATCACAGGGAATCTGTTTATCAGACACCCAGGTCACACCCAGATCTTCTGTATCTGAAGCTCTGGGCAGGGTAGTGGGGTGCATGCAGCCCGGCAGCCCCAATTTTAGCAGAACTTCCTGATGATCCTGAGAACCACGAGTATGTGTTCTTGAAGTTCAGAGAAACAGGCCACTGAGCTATTCTGTCAATCTTCTCCCCTGGTTGCCTTTCCCCAGCACCAAAGCTGCCCCCCACTCAGCAAGTTCAGGTGGAAGGACCCTTCTTCCTCTTTTCCTTTCATATCAAAGTGGGAGAGCTTTCTTCTTTGGACAGCCTGGGAAACCAGTAATTTATGTAGATGACTGGTCAGTGTTGGCATTTCCCCAAAGGAAATGGCCATTTGGGCTGAAAGCCAGGATCCAAGAAGCATTGAACACAGGAAGGGGCAGGGCACACTCAGGGCTCTGAGCAGGGCAGGAGAGCAGAGCCGGGACAGTCCACCAGAGAGAAGTCCTGCTGGGGCTAGAAACAGTATCCAGTCCTTGACTACTGGGGCTCCTCAGATTAGAAGACAAGACGCCTTCAGAGACTGGCCACTCAGGCAGGCACCCCCTTTCCTTGCTCACAGAATGGGCATTTATCATTATAACTTTAGACTGTTAAATTCACACACACACACACACACACACACACACACACACACACACACACACACCAGAGCCACTGGCTTAATGCTTTAAAATATTTGATAAACCTTGGTACAAATTCCAGGAAGTCAAAAAATTGGGGCTGGAGAGATGGCCCAGTGGTTAAAGTACTTGCCTGCAGAGCCCAATGATCCAGGTTTGATTCCCAAGCACCCATGTAAAGCCAGATGCACAAGTGGCACGTGTATCTGGAGTCTGTCTGCAGTGGCTGGAGGCCCTGGCATGCCCCCCCCTTTCTCTCTCACCTCTCACTTCTCTGCTTGTAAATAAATAAAAATAAAAATATATTTAAAAATGTAACATATTAGTGTCCTAAATAGGCAAGTCAGCCCAAGCCCAGGTCCCGGAGCCTGTGGTTTTCCTACTTTTTAAGCTCTCTGAGGTACTGATGCTGGTCTCTGAGGTGGCAGGGCGAAGGAGTCGGGCTGACCTCCCTGAGTGCCAGAACTTATCCAAGGGACTCTCCACTCAGTGTAACTAACTAGAAATTGACTCTTAAGAGCAGACAATCTCAGTACAAGGCTTCCTGACTGCTCAGAGACACTTTTCTCCTACCCTTACAGCTCAGAAAAATCTTAATTTCTTAACTTTGCTGTCTTTTCACCCTCTGTGCTAGTCAATTTTCTGTCACTGTAACAAAACACTTGAGATAATCAACTTGTAAGCAAAGGTTTATTTGGCTCGTGGTTTCGGAGGTTCTAGTCAATCACTGGTTTGCCTTGTTGCTGTGGATCTCTTGTGAGACAGCAAATCATGGCAGATGTGTGGCGGTCCAAAACCTCATAGCTAGGAAGCAAACAAGTGTCAAAGAAGGGGCTGGGATCTCAGGGTCCCCCTCTAAGGCACACCTCCAACCACCTAAAGACCTTCTAGGACCCACCTCTTAAAGGTTCCACCACCCTGGGGATCATTAACACATGGGTCTTTGGAGAACATTCAAGATCAAGATCATAGCACCCTCTGTTCTGCTCTCCCTTTGCTCGGAGGTGTGTCGACCTGGGCTGTGTGTTGCTGTGTATGCCTGTTCATTTGGGAACACAGAGGGAAGAATCTCACCTGCACATTTGTGAGAAAATCACCCTCATTATGGTTATCACAGAAGGACCTGTTTTAAGGTCAGTTTTGTACAGGCTTCAGACACACAAGAAACTGGGTCATTGTAACAGGAAAGATTGGCACAGTATGGCTTGAGAGGCAGGCTGGAAGGCCACGAAACAGCCCATGGCTTCTCCTTCCACAGGGGGAGGCTGGAAGCTGACTTTAATCAGAGCAGGGTAGAGGGGAACCAGGAAGCCAAATTTGGCTCTGGGTTGTTTCCACGTTATTACCTGGGATTGGTCCTTTGCTGAGGGTGTTATTCACAGCATGAGGACCACACTCATCACTGCAATGGTGTCTTTCTCCTCTTGATGCTTGTCTACTCTGAGAACACCATCCTTTCAGAGTACAGCCCGCATCTCTTGCTGGCAGCCGTGGCATTTACAGATGAGGAAAGCAGGGTTTGGAGTAGTTAAGCTACTGTCCTCAGTATCTCACAGTTGGTCCTTATATAACAGAGAGGAATTTACCGTGATTATAGCCAGAAAGCTTGCTGTCTGATAGGGTACACTGAGAGCTGGGGAGCACAGGGTCATCCCTGGGCCTTCCACAGCTGTTGGCTTACCATGTTTGTTCCCCTCAGAAATTCTGTCTCCTTGGGATGTGTGGATGGGTTGTTTACCTCTCACCATCTGCCCCACTCCTCGTCTAAAGGAATCCCCTTCCTCCCCAGAGTGCAACATGCCCTCTCTTCAGCTGCAAGCATCTGCTCTCTACCTCCTCCTTCCTTGAGGCTAAGAAGTCTCTCCTCCCATCTCCACTGACCCTGTCCACCAGCACAGTGAAAAGAAGACCAAAGTTGCTACATATTCCCCCATGAAACACAGTTTAGCCATCCCTGGCTTCTTAATTTGTATCCTAGCAGCAAATGAATGAACGAGACAGTATGGAAACAGAAATCAAATGTTTTGGAGACAAATAAAAATAAATCTAAATTTGGGTAAAAATAATTTTGCTTTTTACAAATTCCTGGGAAAATAGGATTCTGGATGAATGCTTAGAGCCAAGACATGGATGTAAGGCAAGAAGGTGGCTGCTTTATTGAGTGCAGTGAGCATGAGTACTGGGACAGAACTTGCTAGAAGGTTCTTGCATTAGAACCAGGGAAGGTACAGGGACCAGGCCTATGGGGACAGCAGAAATAAAAGAGGGGACCAGACTGACGAAGAAGGGAGGCAGAGGAGGCTTTGGTTAGTAGAAGCTAGATGTTCTGGAGGTGAAGTTCACAGGTGCTGGGAGGACCAAAATGGCTGACGAAGAGCCAGACAGAAGTGCTTGCTGGTGGACAGACAGTGGCTACTCGAATCTGGGCAGGAAGCCAGAAGTGGAATGGGGTTGACTTGTACCCAGGCCTTACACGGCATCAAACCCGATCTGTCTGCTGCTAAATAAGTGGTCCTTTTAGGTGGCTTGTGAAGGAGTTATCCAGGACAGAGATGCCTGTTTTTGTTTTTGGTCTCCCTGTCTTCCTTCTCTAATGTTGGCCTTTGGTTTCCATGCCCATTTTGATGGTGCCCATCCTTTCCAGCAACACCCCAAAACCTCCAGGGATTTCATGTTTGGAATGAATCCCAGTCTTGCTCATGTTTCTTTGAGACAAGATTTCACTGTGTGACCCAGGCTGACTGCAAACTTGCAGTCCTCCCCCATCAGCCTGGGATTATAGGTGTGTGCCTTCATGCCTCGCTTGAACTGCAGTCTTTTCAGCAACCCCACAAAGGCTGTAGTGAGACCACTTATTTACTATTTATATCTATAGAAAGCAGGGCATCTAAGACAGGGGATTCAAAAGACTGGCTTGTCTGAAGTCGTGTCTCCATCTATTACTTGTTCAGTGAAAGACAGAGATTAGTACTATTTCATAGCTCTTTTTATGAAAGTCAGTGCCTTTTAGTGGTAATGGATGCCTCAGTCATGGGGTACAGTCACAGGTTCAACCAGCCTTTCTGTATTTCCTCTGGTCGATTCAGGGGGTCTTTCTATAGCAGTTAGATTCTGTCAGAGCTGGAAGGGAACGTCCCCACTGATGACTAAGTAAATGAATAAGCATTATGCCTATGATGATCATTCACTCACTGCCTAACAGGTCCTGTGACAGGAGCATGTCATACCTCCATGGCTTGTTAAATAGAGGTTTGGATGGATGTTCAGGGGAAATGAAGGGAGAAGAACACAACCTTGCTATTATCATTGATTACTCATTCTGGGGCTGCTGACTGCATCAGACAAGATGGTTAAAACAACAACAACAACAACATTCTCAGTAGCTCAGAACAACAAGAGTTTATTTCTTGCTCATGTTCCAAGCCCACAGGTTGCCTTGGGGCCTCTCTCCTTGCTCTTGCTGTCAGGGTGATGGAGAACCCACCACGCTCATTGCTCTCTGTTGTCCGAGGGAATAGAAAGGGACTCTGGGGTGTTTTTTCATTGGCTATTAAATGCTCCAGGCAGATTCTACTCACATTGTATCTGCTCACAGCCCATGGACCCTTCCCATGTCTTGGCTTTCAGAGAACAGATGATCCTGGGAGACCATAGTGCAGTCCGGTGCAGGTGACATAATTGGGGCCCATCTTATTGGAAAGAAGAAAGGTCCCCACGTTGTCCACATCAGTTTGAGGAGAGATGCCTGGGGAAGCAGGAAGAATAGCATTTGTATCACAAGGGCACTCCCAGTGTCACGGAGATGAGCCTGTCCTACTTCTGAGGATCCTGCTCAGTGTTTCAGATACTTGGTGGCAAAATTGCAGGATGATTTTTTTTTTAGCCTTCCCCCTCCCGCAACTCTCCCTCCCAAAGGCAGGAGGCCCCTGTGGACTAGGTGACCTCCATTAAGTAATTTTCTTCCACACAGGGTATGGTGATGGATCCTCCCTGCCAGTTTCAGCATCTACTATAAATCAAGTTCCAAAGAGAGAGAAGCAAAGTGATTGATAGCGGGATCTGCGTTGGGAAACATCATCACTCAGAGACTTGTCACTGGTGTTAGAGACGGGAATGGAGCTGACATAGATGAGTCACTGTCTCTAAACATGTTAATTACTTGGCAGAAGTGCTTGGAAGTCATGATCACAAAATGTAGAGACGGGCACATGGTGGAGCAAGGCTGTAAACCCCATTCTGAGAACAAGGGCTTTCTCTTTGCATGGGAAGTGGCTGTAAGGAGATATGAAAGGATGTGCCTTCTCCTATGTGTTTGAGATTCATAGGGCCAGGTAGTCCCTGGTCACCACCCTGCAGTGATGACACTCGGGCTATGAGTCTGATCTGAAAGCTCACTATCTGAGAAGTCTGAGGATAAAGCAGTTCATTCTCTACCGGATGCTGAAAATAAAGACACCCCTTTATGAAGTGTATTTCTTACATGTGGGCCAATACATGCATTTATTTTTAATGTGTGAAAATGTGTTTTTCCTCTGTATTGGTCAATCAGATGGCTCATCTGCCTAAAGTGAGAAGCTGAAGTCATGTTCTGTATCCAGGTGGGTCAACTTGAAGTAGTTGTTCGCCACCCACAGACATGAAGAGCTGTGGCCTCAGCTGCATCCTGCATTCCAGCTAACTATGCCGCACTGGCCAGGCCAGCTCATTTTATCAGACATTTGTCAAGTCTTTATCACATGTCAGGCACTGTGCAAAGCACTTTAAAAATATTTATTTATTTGTAAGGAGAGAGAGAGACAGAGAGAGAGAGAGAAAGAGAGAGAAAAGTATGGGCACATCTGGGCCTCTGGCCATTGCAAAGAAACTTCAGATGCATGCACTGCTTTGTGCATCAGGCTTTTCGTGGGTCCTGGGGGATCAAACCCAGGTTGTTAGTCTTTGCAGGAAGTGCCTTAACTTCTGAGCTGTCTCTCCAACCCCTAAAGCATTCTGAATGGAGATGAGAAGAGGATAGACCTGAGCTAGTCACTTTATGGATTCCTGGGGCATATCCATGGTGGGGGTATAACCCCATAGGGATGGGCTATGGGAAGGTCCATAGGATTGGGTCAAAAAACACACTAGGAGGCTCAGAGGTGCAGGAGAGGGTGGACAGGGCTTCCTTCAGAAACTGGAGTTGGAGATGGCCCTTAAAAGATATGTATGTGTGTATTTTTGAATGCACATGTATTCTCCCTACACAAGTGGGTAAGATGGTGCATTTGCACATCTACAACCTTTCTTATTGGAAGAGACCAAATTTATGCCTTA
>PVHP010035159.1:0-18646 GCA_004024765.1 Zapus hudsonius | reverse complement strand
GCAATCCATGGCTGAAATCCTCATTTCTGATCTGCATAAATTAACACATCTCAGCCATAAGAAAATGAGCCAACTGTTAAACAAAGAAGAAGACTCCTATTATATTCCAGGAAGGGAGCAATTGTTAAAATTAATAACTGATCGTTGTAAAGTTTGTGCACAGGTGAACGCTCAGCGTCTCAAGCTGCCTACTGGACACCGGCAAAGAGGACAAAGACCGGGAGAACATTGGAAAATTGACTTCACAGAGGTAAAACCTGGATTATACAATAACAGGTATCTGCTAGTGTTTATAGATACTTTCTCAGGATGGACAGAAGCATTCCCTACCCGGAAGGAGACTGCGGCCACTGTAACCAAAAAGTTGCTGGAGGAAATTTTTCCCAGGTATGGAATGCCAAAATATCTGGGGACAGACAATGGGCCTGCATTCGTCTCTCAGGTAAGTCAGAAAGTGGCCACATTATTGGGGATAAATTGGAAATTACACTGTGCATATAGACCTCAAAGTTCAGGTCAGGTAGAAAGAATAAATAGAACAATTAAAGAGGCTTTGACTAAATTAACGCTGGAGACTGGCACTAGAGACTGGGTCCAATTACTACCCCTGGCCTTATATCGGGCCAGAAACACCCCCGGACTTCAGGGTCTAACTCCCTTCAAAATCCTATATGGGTGCCCACCTCCTGCTATAACCTTTTTTAACTCTCATATTTCATCCCATGCCCCTACCCCTTCCCTACAGGCTTATTTAAGAGCCTTACAACTGGTGCATCAGGAGATCTGGAAGCCTCTTACGGCAGCCTATAAGGACACCGGGGAGCTCTCTCACCCACATCCCTTCCAGATTGGTGACTACGTGCTGGTTCGTCGTCATAAGATTGGGAGCCTAGAACCTCACTGGAAGGGGCCCTACCTGATACTCCTGACCACCCCAACAGCTGTCAAAATAGATGGCATCGCATCGTGGATCCATGTGTCTCATATCAAGCCAGCGCCTCCATCAGGACCAGAATGGAAATTAAAAAAGACTGACAACCCCTTCAAGCTGCATGTTCGTCGCCTGGATCCATGCTTCACATGTGAAATCGGCACCCATCGGAGGCAACCATATCCCAACCACAATGGCACCTTCGGCACTCTGCAAATCCCCTCAAGATAAGACTCATTCGTTCCTAATACTATGTCTATATTATCTGCTGACTGTCACTTCTATAGAATCAATAGGTCCACTTCTCATTCTCCTGCTTTTATTAACCGTCGGACCATATATCTTAAACAGGCTCATTTCCTTTATTAGAGAAAAAATTTTGATAATACAAACCTTTGTGCTCACTAGGGCTATCAGCAACTCAGAACCTCAGAGGCAATATTTGAAGATTCAAATAGGCCCATAAGACAAGGGGGGAATGAAGAATCCATTTTATAAAGCAGACTCCATTTTTAAACTTACTTCCCCCTCCCTAAAGAATGTCTGATCACAAAGACCAGGAAGTAAAAAAAAAAAAGACACCATATAAGGAAGCATATGGCTGTCCTGGAATATGGGCTGGCCCTGGGATGTGGCTCCAAGGAAGTAACCAATCAAGAGGCATACAGATACAGGAAAGGGGCCTATAGAAATACCACACACCCTATGACCTGAGCTATATTATAATTAGATAGCTTCTGTCTATAAATACCCTGCTCCTTTGTTCTTCAGGGCTCCATCTTGCCTGGACATTCATCTGCCTGTGGAGCCGGACTGCGCAGCCGAAGAATAAAATCCTCTTGCTTTTGCATCTGCTGGTGTGGTTATTGGAGTTTTGGGGTATGCTCTCCTGAGAGAGGCCTTGGGGGTCTTTCAAAACCACACAACTTTATCACAGTAATGGTTCCACTTCTTGGCTACAAATTTATGTAGTAGTTACTTTTCTCATTGCTGTGATAAAATACCTGACAAAAGCACCTGAGAATGGATAAATCCACTAGATCAATCTTGTTCTGACAAATATTCACATTGTAAAACACACACACACACACACACACACACACACACACACACACACTTGTTGACATTCACAAACATGGGCATGCTACCAAGACATAACCACTGTACAGGCTGTCTAGCTCCTGAGGGTTGGAACTCCTCTCATTTTTGTTTAAGCAGGTGTCATAGTCAGCCACTGCCACTGGGATGACTCTCCAAACCAGGCACAGTTTTGGGAGGAAAGGATTTGTAGCTATAGGTACAGGGAAGTTCCAGAATGCAAGAGACTGCTCCCCTTTCACAGGTCCAAGCCTAGAGAAAAACCCACCACCTACACCACACACACACTAGCAAACAGGCAGGGGGGGCAAGGAGAGAATTCTTTCACCTTTATATAGCCCTAGGGTGGGGTCTTACAATTCTGTCCCAGACTTAATGGCTTCCTGAGTCTCTGGAATTTCCTCCCTGCACTGCCTACACAGGAAAGGATGTTTACTTCTACCTCCTTTAAGCTTCCTTACATTCTGCCCCCTACTGAGAGGCTGCTTCCTGTAAACATCCTCAGAGAACCACCCAAGAGTTACAAAAAGGTCAAGTTGACAACAACAGCAGGGTTGAATAAAAGATTCCCAAACTGGGCGTGGTGGCACACACCTTTAATCCTAGCACTCAGGAGGCAGGCATTTCAGGGTAATCAAAAAATTTGTGGAGAGGGACAATCTTTACTTGGAGACAAGGTTTTCTCTTGGAGGAGCTATTCCATGCTCATTGAACAAGATTCTGGGGCAAGGCAGAGGCCTGGGGCAGCATGTCTTGGTCACTATGCCTGGCCTTAAGCCTGTGACTTCTGGATCCTGAGTTTCTCAATATCCAGAATTTTCTCCTTAGAAGGAAAGTAGAAAGACAAATGGGCCCTTTGGAGCTGTGGGGAACTGAGGTTTTACCTGGAAGTTACCTGGGTGGGAGAGGAAGGCAGGCAGCCAGGTTTTCTGTGAGCAGCAGCCAGATAGGCAGAGGATGAGTCAGAGCTCTCACGTGAGGAACCTGATCACATGTGCCAGAACTCTCTGGCATTGGCACCTCCATGACCTTTGTGGAGGTGCAGGAGGCATTAGGAAGACTGGGTCACCTAACTGGTTCTCCATGATGTCAGGAAATACATCACCTTCCTCAAAGAGTGGCCTCATTCTAACAGCCCTAACATGGCTGACCTCCATTACCACATTTGACACTTAGGGTATGCAACTTGCACAGAGGTTCACGTGCTGGGTGTTCAGAGGTCAGGTGACCTGCATTGACCAAACCTCATCCCCTAGGAGTTCATTCCAGACAGTGGAGGGAAATGAGATTCACTGGTTGAGGTGGAAAGAAGGGAGTAAAGATTTTATTGGAAGCAGGTTGAGATGTGCCCAGAGTGACCTACAGGGTTTCCATGAAGAGACCTGCTTTGTTCTAGATTGAGCTGGATGGACGGTAAGGCCCACCCCCTCCATGCTCCTGGCAAACCCCATGCTCCTGAGCATCCTTCCACCCTCCCACAGTCCAGTACATTCTGCTCTAGCATTGGATACATTTTGTGTTTGGGGCGGAATCTAGTTTAGTGATATGCGCAGACTTCCTGCGTGTCTCAGCTGCCACTCCTCTAAACTTTCTTTGTTTCATCTTCCATCTGGCGACCTAGTAGGCTGAAGCCAGGGTTCTGCTAGCTGAACAAAAAATGAAGAAGTCTTCAGGCAGACGGTGAGTCCAGTTTTGTGGGGTTGCCAGAGACAGGAGTATTGTTGAGTTCCCTCATCCAGGTGGAATTCAGAGTATTATTTCTCTCAATGCCTCCACGAGTCATAGGGTCCAAATAGGCCAAATCTCAGAGTGCAATGGGTGAAGCCTCCATAGCCCAGTCCTACTAGGAATTTCCTCATCCAGAGTTTTCTTCTAGGATAGTTATGTGAATATCTGCCCCAGTGTGCAAGTCAGTATTTTGTGGATGGTTGCTTATGTGTTTGGCAGCTTGGAGGGTTTGAGAAACCTTCCCATGAGTGGACAAGGGTCCAGACTGCTTTCCATAAATTTTAAAATTTTATAATTTACACTTAGAGCTATGATTTATTTTGAGTTACTGTTTACAAGGGTAAGAGCTATTGAACTTTTTTTTTTGGTCTGGGTCTTGATCTATCCCAGGCTGACCAGGAACTCACTCTGTAGTCTCAGGATGGCCTCGAACTCACTGGGATCCTCCTTCCTCAGCCTCCCGAGTGCTGGGATCAAAGACATGGGCCACTATGCCTGGCTGTTAGCTTTTTTTCAAGAACTACTTTTTTCACCAGGCATGGTGGTGCACACCTTAAATCCTAGCACTTGGGAGGTTGAGGTAGGAGAATTGCTGTGAGTTTGAGGCTAGGCTCAGACTACAGAGTGAATTCCAGGTCAGCCTGGGCAAAAAGTTAGACCCTACCTCAAACAGAACACCAAGAGAAAAAGAACTTCCAACTGTTTTCAGTAACGATTCTTTTTTTTTAATCTTAAATATATATTTATTGTCCATAATGTGTTACATTATTCAGTGGGAAAACAATGAGTTGTTATCCCCAATTCCCGAATGCCCTCCCTCCCCATCCCCAATCAGCTGGATATCCTCCTCCATGGGCTGTCTGGATCAGTCCTTGTGGCAGGGGACCCTGGATAGCCTAGAACTCAGGCCAGTCCTCCTGGCCCAAGTGTGTTGATACTGAAGGGTGCCATGCCTCTGGATAGTCTCCCCCACCATGGCTCTTAAAATCTTTCTGCCCCCTCTTCCGCATAGGTCCCTGAGTCGTGGTGGATGAGTATTAAGGCTGCTTTAAGGTTGTGAGTTTTGGGGTCTTTGTGTCAAAGATCGTTGGTTTCTGTCTCACTGGCTTATCCTGTGTAAATTGAATGGCTGTGGCTGTGGGTCGCTTGTTCCTCCCGTCCTTCTCTGCGGGATTCCATATGGATCCTCCACGTTATGACTGTAGTGGCTCCTCTCTTGCCAGGATCTCAGGTATCAGCCTACAGTCGGTTGGTGGGGTAAGATGGGCCCCAGCTCTCTCACTGCATCCTGAAAAATACAAGCACTATCTCCATTGGAGAGTGTGATCAGTGTAGGTTAACAAATATACACATTTCTGGATTACCTAGATTCTATTTTTAATAGCATCCCCGTCAATCTCTCCCACAGTGCATCTTATCTCAGGAGCCTAAGAGTACGGGATCCGGTAATTATTGCCCTGAATCCCAAGTTCCAGACAAGGGATCCCCCTCACTAAGTGGAAAATTGGCTGAATTTGAAAGCTGTTGATTGTCTCCCCCAGGCACAGGCTCCTCTGTTGCACAAGTGCTCCTTTCTTGGTTTGCTGTTCTCTCCCAGTAGGGGGTGCAGTCAGCCTACTCATGACCACAGATTGTTTTTAGTGTCAGTGGTCTCTGTTTACTCCAGCTATTGTTGATCATTTTCCCCTGGCAGCCTGTGCAGTGCTTTCTAGCACAACACTAACTGCCTTCTGGGGGCTGGATACCATTCCGGACGTTGCAGGGTCTCTCGATGCTGGTCGATGGCATTCTGTGGTTTCTTCAGCAACAGGGTTTTGCCTCAGGCCTAGGGAGGGGACCCAAGAGCTTTGACAGAATTCTGTCAAGTTGTTGGAATCTCATGAGTTGCTTTGGTCAACAGCTCAGTGAGGGAAGGAACCAGTGGATGGAACCAGGGGTTGTCCGGCTGCTCTAATCATTCACAGGCTTAGACTCTCTCCCCTACCACTCATGGCCCCTATTGCCAGATGATGCTCACTATTTACTCAATAGGTTACAATGTGATCGTGAGGATTTTATGTTTTGAAACCTAATATGGTTTATACTCAAGTTTAAGCCATTACCCTCCTCCCATCCCTTACCCATCATTCATAATCTCTCACTTCTTAGTATTAGTCTGCATAAAGAACACAGTTATCCTGGTTAAGGACCACATATGAGGGAGAATATGCGGCATTCGATTCTCTGTTCTTTTGAGTGTTCGCTTAGTAAGATCTGCTCGAAGTCAGACCATTTTTTCCTAAATTTCAATATATCATTTATCCTTTCAGCTGAGTAAAATTCCATCGTGTAAATATACCCCAGTTTCTCTGTCCATTCCTCCATGGATGGGCATTTGGGTTGATTCCAATTCTTAGCTATTATGAATTGAGCTGCTATAAATTTAGTTGTACAAAATTTTTCAGCATTGAGATGTGACATCTTACGGGTAGATGCCTAGTAGAGGGATAGATGGGTCTATTGGTAGTTCTATGACCATTCTGTCTAGGAGTCTCCACACTACTTTCCATAATAGGTGAACAAGTTTGCAATCCCACCAGCAGTGAATGAGGGTTCCTTTTTCCCCACATCTGCGCCAGCAACGATTATTCTTGGTTTTCTTTATGATTGCCATTCTGACCGGGGTAAGGTGGTAAATCTCATTGTGGTTTTGATTTGCATTTCCCTGATGTTTAGGGATGCTGAGCACTTTTTCAGGTGAGAAAAGGCCATTTGTGTTTCCTCCTCTGTGAATTCTCTGTTGAGATCAGTGCCCCATTTTGTGAGGGGACAATTTGGGTTTTTGCTCATAATTTTTTTGAGTTCTCTGTAGGTTCTGGAAATCAGGCCTCTGTCTGTGTTGTAGCTGGCGAAAATCATCTCCCAATTTGAAGGGGTTCTATTGACTTTGAGAACGGTATTTTTGTCTGTACAGAAGCTTTTGAGCCTGATCAGGTCCCATTGGTTAAGTGACTGTTGCTCTTCCTGGGCTACTGGAGATTTGCTCAGGAAGTTGTTCCCAACTCCTATCTCATGTAAGGTTCCTCCAACTTTTTCTTCCAGGGTGTTCAGGGTTAAAGGCTTGATATATAGGTCTTTGATCCATTTGGATTTGATCTGTTTGCATTGTGAGAGGAGTGGGTCTAATTTCATTTTTTTACATGTGTTTATCCAGTTTGTCCAGCACCATTTGTTGATGATGCTATCTTTGGCCCAGCATACATTGTTGGCACCCTTGTCGAAGACTAAGAAGCTGAAGTTATTTGCATTAAAGGCTGGGTCTTCTAGTCTATTCCACTGGTCAGACTGTCTGTTTTTCTGCCAATACCATGCTGTTTTAGTTATTATTGCTTTGTAGTATGTTTTAAAGTCAGGTTTGGTGATACCTCCTGCATAATTTTTCCTGCTCAGAATAGTTTTAGCTATTTGAGGTCCCTTCCAGATAAATTTTGAGATTATTTTTTCAATGTCTGTCAAGAAGGAGGTTAGGATTTTTATTGGCATTGCGTTGAATCTGTAGATTGCTTTTGGTAGTATTGCCATTTTTATTATATTGATTCTCCCTAACCATGAGCATGGAATGTCTTTCCATCTCGTTGCATCCTCCTCTATTTCCCTTTAGAGTGTCTCAATATTTTCCTTATATAAGTCTTTCACAACCTTGGTTAGTGATATTCCCAGGTATTTGATTTTATTTGAGGATATAGAGAACGGGACAGTTTCTCTGATGTCTTATTCTGAATGTTTGTCTTCTGTATATAGAAAGGCTACTGATTTTTGTGTGTTAATTTTGTATCCTGCCACTCTGCTGAAGGCATTGATCACCTTCAGGAGATTACTAATACTGTTCATTGGATCTGATATATATAAGATGTCATCTGCAAAGAGGAATAGTTTGACTTCTTCCTCTCTGATTTGTATCCCTTTTATGTTGTTCTCTTGTGTTATTGCTTGGGCTAGAACTTCAAGAACTATGTTAAATAGCAGTGTTGAGAGTAGACATCCCTATCTTGTTCCTGAGTTGAGGGGCAACTCCTTGAGTCATTCCCCATTGAGGATGATTTGTGCTTTAGGAGATCTGTATATTGACTTTATCATGTTGAGGTATAGGCCATCTATGCCAATTCTTTCCAGGGTTTTGAACATGAAGTGGTGTTAAACTTTATCAATAGCCTTCTCAGCATCTATTCAGATGACTATGTGGTTTTTGCTGTTGAGTTTGTTAATGTGGTGAACTCTATTTATCGATTTGCATATGTTGAACCGTGCCTGCATCCCTGGGATGAAGCCGACTTGGTCCGGGTGAATTATAGACTTGATATGGGTTTGTATTCGTTTTGCTAGGACTTTGTTTAGGATTTTTGCATCCAAGTTCATCAGGGAAATGGGTCTGTAGTTTTCTTTCTTTGTTACATCCTTGCCTGGTTTGGGAATTACGGCGATGGCAGCTTCATAAAAGGAGTTTGAGAGCCTACCCTCTTTTTGTATGTCCCTGAAAAGCTTCAAAAAGAGAGGTTTCAGTTCTATGATGAAGGTTTGGTAGAATTCAGCTGAGAAACCATCTGGACCTGGGCTTTTCCATTTGGGGAGGTTCTTGATTACCGATTCAATCTCTGTGATTGTTATCGGATTGTTTAGGGCCTTTATCTGCTCTGGTCTGAGCTTTGGAAGTTGGTAGGTGTCCAGGAATTTATCCATTTCTTCCAAGTTCTCTAATTTTGTAGAGTAGAGGTTTTGGAAGTATGATCTAATGATAAATCCAATCTCTTCAGGATCTGTTGTGATCTCACCCTTTTCATTTTTTATTTTGTTAATTTGGGCATTCTCAGTTTTCCCTTTGATTAAGTTGGCCAGAGGTTTGTCGATCTTATTGACTTTTACGAAGAACCAACTCTTTGATTTGTCTATTTTTTCAATTGTTTTCTTTGTTTCCAAGTCATTAATCTCATCTCAACTCTGATCTTAATTATTTCCTTGCGTCTCGAGCTCCTAGGGTTGCATTTTTCCATCTGTTCTAAAGATCTTAGGTGAGAGGATAGTTGTTTGATTTGAGACCTCTCTGTCTTTGTTATGAAAGCATTTAGAGCAGTGAATTTCCCCCTTAGAACTGCCTTCATTGTGTCCCACAAGTTCTGAAAGGATGTATCCTCATTATCATTTGTTTCTAGGAAGTTCTGGATTTCCTGTCTGATTTCTTTTTTGACCCATTCATTGTTCAGGAGCAAGTTATTCAGTCGCCAATATCTATTGAAATTTTTGGATCTTCTCCCAATGTTAATTTCTAGCTTTAATGCGTTGTGGTCTGATATGATGCAGGGGATTACATTGATCTTTCTGAATTTGCTGAGGGATGTAACCTAGAATATGGTCAATTTTGGAAAAAGTTCCATGGGCTGCTGATAAGAATGTGTAATCTGTTTCCTTGGGTTGAAATGTTCTGTAGATGTCTGTTATCCCTAGTTTGTCAATGGTGCCATTTTGCAGCTTGATTTCCCTGCTTGTCTGTTGTTTGTAAGATTTGTCTAGGGATGACAGTGGAGTGTTAAATTCTCCTACTATGATGGTGTTGGCATCTATATCTGCTTTGCTTTTGAGTAATTTATGCCTAATGAACTGAAGGGCCCTTGCATTTGGTGCATACATATTTAGTATAGTGATGTCTTCTTGCTGTATTGTTCCCTTGATGAGTAGGAAGTGGCCATCATCGTCCTTTTTTATTGCTGTTGGCTTAAAGTCTATTTTGTCAGATATTAGAGTAGCCACAACTGCTCTTTTATTTTTCCCACATGCCTAGAAAATTGTTTTCCACCCTTTTATTCTCAGTAGGTTACTGTCTTTAGCGATAAGGTGTGTTTCTTGCAGGAAACAGATGGAAGGGTCCATTTTCCTGATCCAACCTGCTATCCTGTGTCTTTTTATAAGAGAGTTGAGTCCATTTACATTCAAAGTTATAACTGTGAGGTTTGCCATGTTGTAGAGAATATGGAGGTTGGTATCTGAGTTGTTGCTGCTCTTTTCTGTTATCTTGTTTGTTCTTTGTTCCTTTCCTGGGGTCGGTTATTTGTTTCTTCTTCAAGGGATATCTCATGAAGTATCTTTTGCAGGTTTGGCTTTGTGCTCAAGTAATTGTAAAGCTGATTGGTCTCGTGGAATACTTTAATTCCTCCATCAATTATGATGGATAACTTTGTTGGGTAGAGTAGTCTAGGTTGGAATCCATTCTTCTTTAGGCCTAGAATCGCTTTGTTCCAAGCTCTCCTGGCTTTTAACGTTTCTATGGAGAAGTCTGACATGATTCTGATGGGTTTTCCTTTATATGTGAGTTTCCTTTCTCTCATTGCTCTAAGGACTCTCTCTTTATCCTTAATGTTTAGCATTGTAACTAAGATATGTCTTGGGGTGTTCCTCCTTTGATCCAATTTGTTTGGGGTCCTCCATATCTCTTTTGGTTGTACAGGACTATCTCTTGCCAAATATGGAAAGTTTTCTTGAATAACTCTGTTGAAAATATTTTCTATGCCCCTCATTTGTTTTTCTTCTCCTTCCAGGATCCCCATGATCCTGAGATTGGTCTTTTTATGGTATCCCACATTTCCCTTGAGTCTTGTTCACTTGCTCTTTTGAATTTTGTCAAGGTTCTGATTTCCCTTGAATTCTCCTCTGTTCTGTCTTCCATGTCTGAAGTTCTGTTTTCCCAGTGATTGATCCTGTTGGTAAGAGATTCTAGGGATGTTCTTATTCAATGTGGTTTTTTTTTTCTGCAACTTCTTTCTGGGTTACTTCTATCATCCTGTTGAGATGTGATTTCATTTCAAGGTTTGATTTAATTTCTTCTTCCTGACAGTCATTCTTATATTTGCAGATGTCTTCGGTTAATTTGAAGAGCTGGTTTTTGATACCTTAATTTTTTTGGCTTGACTTTAGTACTGATATGTCTCTTCTGACGTCCATTTGGTTCTCCTCTAATATATTAAGCCTGGTGGCAAAGCTTATGAACTGACTTTGCACCCATTCAATATGTTGGTCCATCTTTTCTTGCATGACTAACAATAAGTTCTCTTTAGTGTGTGTGCCAGTATGATCAGTGTTTCTTGTTGTGTCATCCTGGTCTTGCTTCTTCTCTCTCTCTTTAGTGGTGTTGTTGTTGTCATTTGGTGCAGTTTCCTCAGCTGGTGTAATATTCTTGTGTTGAGGTCTGCCCATTTTGATTCCACTTGAGGTGGTTGGCAGATATCTTTGAGATATCTGCAGGGGTCGGTGGATGTGGGGGATGGCAGAGCACAGTGGGCAGTGGGGCAGTTTCAGTTGTCGGGGCTGTTGGGTTGGTGGTTGTGGGAAGGGATAGCATACCCCCCGATTTCGTGGGTATGGGGGGTCGGGCCACCAGATTAAGCAGGCCAGGGGAACAGGCCCACAGAGGTCTGCAATCCCAGGGGATGGGGTTGGTGGGGGGAGGGGTGGGGTGTGAGTCTGCTGAGATCCCTGGATCTGGTGTTGCTGTGATCTCTGGTCTCAGAAAGAGGGGCTGATGGGTTCCTCAGGCACAGAAATGGAGTGGAGACGTGCTGGAGGCCGGTTGGCTGGGGCGGGGCTATGAAGGAGGCCGCGGTCGAACCGTGAAAGAAAAAAAAACAAGAAAGCAGCGGAGGGAGGGGGTGGGGCAGAGCAGACATGCTGGAGGCCGGAGGGCAGAGGGAGGGGCTACAAAGGAGGCCGATGGAGAAAGAAAATTAATATAAGGATTAAAATTAAAAGAAGACAACAAAAAGTAGAAAAAGAAAGACATGCTAGTGCCCTGGAGGGGTGGAATTGACAGAGGGCGGGAGGGTGGGGACCGAAACACAAGGAAAGCTGCCGAAGGAAAGCCTCAGGCACCGGTGGGCAGACCTTGCCTGCCTGGACCACTCACTGCCTCCTGCAAGCGCGCTTGGTCAATGCTGGTTGCTTCCAGTCGTACGGATCCTATGCTCAGAGGTACCTGGAATTCAGCAGCTTGTTTCCATGATCTGGATCCCTGTTGAAAACCTGGCTCTTATTTCCCGAGGTGTGCGGCGTGTCTGCTAGTTAGCCATCCTTCCCAGAAACTTCAGCAATGTTACTTAACAATTATCTTGGAGCCTCGAAGTTTCTGGGCTTTTCATTTTATCCATTGGACCAATGTTCTTTCCCAATGTGATGTGCATACTGTGGTGATTATTGCCACATTGCAATCTCAGCAAGTGAGGCAGAGGTAGGAGGATCAATGTGAGTTCAAGGCCACCCTGAGACTACAGAGTGAATTCCAGGTCAGCCTGGGCTAGAGCGAGACCCTTCCTTGAAAAACCTATATATATATATATATATATATATATATATATATATCTTTTAATGACTTTTTTACTTTAAAAGATTTTTGAAGACATCATCACTTAATTATATAGTTGGTAGCAGATTGTTATTTGAAAAATTCTCTTTCGTCTTTTTTGACACTGTCTCCTAGCATGTCTCCTAGCAGCTTTTTATTGGGGTCATAGATATTCTGCCTTCAGGATATTCCCTCTGGGGGTCACTAGGTCTGTGGTCTACTGGCATTTTGCTTGTATATGGGCAATATCCCCTGGGCATTCTCCACAGCTTTGTATGGTTTCCAACCTGTGATACAGAGAGTGATTTTCTATTTTGTTAAATTCTTATTTTTGGCTCTTTTTTAAAAAATATATATTTATTGTCCATAATGAGTTACATTATTTAGTGGGCAAACAATGAGTTGTTATCCCCAATTCCCCGATGCCCTCCTCCCCCATCCAAAATCAGCTGGATATCCTCCTCCATGGGTCCTCTGGATTGGTCCTTGTGGCAAGGGACTATGAATAGCCTAGTACTCAGCTGGGTTCTCCTGGACCAAATGTGGTATTACTGAGGGGTGACATGCCTCTGGATAGTCTCCCCCACCACGGCTCTCACATCTTTCCACCCCCTATTCCCCTCAGTTCCCTGAGTCATGGTGGGTGAGTATTAAGGCTGCATTAATGTTGTGAGATTAGGGGTCTTTGTGTTGAAAATTGTTGGTTCTGTCACCTTGGCTTATCCTGTGTTGATTGAATGGCTGTGGCTGTGGGTCCCTTGTTCATCCCATCATTCTCTGTGGGAAAATTCTGATCTTAATTCTTTCCTTCTACTTACCTAGGACTTACCATGTGTTCTCTTCTTTTTTTCTTAGCCTTTTAGAAAGGAATGTTAGAACATGGTTTCTTGTCTTTTGTTTTATAATGCAGTCATTAAAAAATTAATTCATTGAGGGTTGAGGAGATGGCTCAGTAGATAATTCTGCTATGTGCAATCCTGAGGACCTGAGTTTGAATCCTCAACATCCAACATAAAGATATGGGTGTGGTTGTGCCCCTGTTGTTCCAGCCCAGTAGGGCGAAGGTCAGAGATAGGATGATCATGGGCTTGTTGGCCAGTAGCCTACCTGGTAAATGGCAAGCTTCAGGCTCAGTGATAGACCTTTTCTCAAAAGAATAAAATGGTGAGTTATAGAGCAGAATGCCCAACGCCATCTTCTGGCCTCCACATAAATGGGAGCATGAATTTACACACACATGCACACACACACACACACACACACACACACACACACACACACACACACACGTGCATACACCACACAAACAAATTAATTCATTGATTAATTTTAATAGAAGAGCTTCAGGTACATTTTATAAGTATTGATGTTGTGTTAAATTTTCATTCATTTAAAAACTTTACTCTTTTCTGTGTGATTTCTTTCTTGACCTATGAGTTATTAAAAGGCTTTCCTGTTTAGTTTACAAATAATTTTGAAATTTTCATTAAGTTTTTATTATCAAGTTTGTCATTCAGTTCTGTCACAGACAGAGAACATTTTATGGGACTTTTATTTTTTAAATGTCCAGCTAAAAGTTTGTCTTGGCTTCATTCAAATATAGGTTTATTGCTTTGTTACCATCCTAACACAAAGATAGAAAATTTTAAAATTCTACAATAATATATTGAATTAAAAATGTGGCTACTGGAACTTCCAAAGCAAGTATTGGATGAGGTATGGTGAGATTACATTAGCTTGGAAGAATGAAAGAGACACAAAATGTAAAACTTTTTACCCCTAATTTTGTTGGTTTAACTATGGTTTTAATCAGGGATTAATATTTTGCTCATGGCACAATTAAATAATAGTTAGGCTTCCTGCCTTTGCTAAGACAATGAATGAACTCTGGCATTTCAGTGAGCCCAGGGCATGGTGACTAGTGTAACCTGTGAGATGCAACTTGGCCCCAGAAGAGCTACAGGTTGCTCTGACAGCTGCCACAGCCATGGAATCACCATCTATGTCAGGGGTGAACAGTTTTTCTGCCTCTTCCAGGTTTGGAAGTATTAGAATTGCACTGTCTTTTCCTGAGTATAGTGTTTGGAAAGGGGAGGGATCAATCATCCTCTATATGTAACTTAACATTATGCTTCAATCTCCTATTTAGAGAACAGCCTAAAGCCTTGCCTGTTGAGGGGATCTTGAAGAAGGGGCTGGGTACACAGGTAGAGGAGCACCTGTTTCGAGGACGTAGAAAGACGATGGCGACTGCTCCAAAATCCCACACTCACATCAAGAAGATGGTTGTGGAAGGAGGAGGCCCCAGTGAGTGTCTCTGATCAGATATGGTGCCTGAGATGGGTGGAGCAAGCATGAGTTCTGTCACCAGTGCCATCCTTGAATGGCAGTGTGACCTTGGGCAATAACTCTCTGGGCATTGGCAGATCCATGTAAAAATCTTATAATGTTGGGTAGAGGGTCTGTGGCTGTTGTTGAAAGGTCCATGAGTTGAGACCTCACTCAGTATGGGGATGGGGTATTTTGGAAAAGGGTTGTTAGGAGAGGAAAGTTCAGCTGAACTGCGTCTACTCTTTTACAGCTGGGAAGAACAGTAGGAACAAACCTTGGACCAAGGTCTTCCCAACCACTGAGGAGGTAAGGAAAGTGTTGCCTATAGAGGATGCTCCCATAAGCTACTACCTACACCCATTCACTGTGTCCCAAAGACCCAGTTTCCATCTCCAGCCCTATCATTGACTTCTCTTGTAACCTTGGGGGAAAATCACTTCTCCATGGGCCTCATCATCCCCAGACAAAGTGAAAGGTAAGACTTGGTGGTGTTCAAGATATTCAGAGCTCCTAATTCTGAATACCTGTTCTCATCCTAAAACATACCCTTCCTCCTCTCTGCATGGCTAGCCAGGTGCATGATTCTCATTTGTGATTTCTTCTCCTTTAGGAGAGCTTGCCAGTACCTCTGCTGCTCAGCAACCCCCTGGAACCATCACCTGTGCCCCATATTCCAGTGACTGTAGGGCAGCAATTGGCAGTTCCCTTTCCTAGGGTATTCTATGGACCCTCTGTTATGCCACGCATGTAAGTACAACAAAACAAAAAGTGTCTTGTGTTAATGGATATCCAACCTTGTGTTCAGTGCTGTGGGAGGTAGAGGTTAAGGGGCAGGGTAAAGAGAAGGTGGCACCTCAGTTTCAGGGGCAAGGTCAAGACTCTTAACCTTGACAATTTCTATACATGAGCATTTGAACAAATGACTTTATTTTTCCAAAATGTTTCCTAGTGGGCATGCTGGTGAAAAGATTCTATACCAAAAGCATTGAAAAGAAGACCATCAGAAGCTCCTACACATAGTGGGCCTTCGACATGGGGAGATTGTTAACCCTTATTGTTTTTAGTTGTTAATTCTTATTGTAACAGATGAGATAGAAGTTTTTGCTGAATCCTGGAGTGATGATGGAATGGGCTGTGGAGGCCCAGGGGAAAGGTCAGAGGCCTTTCAAAACTTCCTGGAGAGGCATTATTCTTATTCTTCATGATCCATGGTGATTGAGCAAAATGGAGGCAAGAGCCACACACCGAAAAGTAACACTAATCACATATCTCCAAGTGTTTTGCAGACTAAAGCACAGATACGTGTGATTGCCTGCCATCTTCACTGTAGCCTTGGGAAGAAAAAGCTGTATAAATTAGTGTCTTGGGAAGGATGTGTAGGAGGAAGTATGGAATGGAAAACAGGCAAAGAAGCGGAAGGGACCTGTGGAGACCACAAGGACTAATGTGTTCACAGACATTAAGATTCTCCTGCTTCAATCCCTCAAAAGCCAGCTCCTCCATGTGTACTGCAATTATGTGTCCATCAGAAAGTTTAATTCCTGGCCTCTCCTCTCCTTGTTTCCAGGTACTCCAGTGTGATCATGCAACCCTGTGCCACTTCTGGCCCATCCCCACTTCTGATGCCACCACAGTACCTGGTAAAGAAGTGGGGGTCCACATCCCTGGAAGACATGAGTGGATGGGAAGAATAGAAGGCCTTGGGGTTGGGTGGTTGTTGGGGAGAATTGGGAACTGAAGTGTCTTTTGTAAGAGCTACAGACATGTGTTTCTGTAGCTTTCACTCCATTTCACCATTTCCCCTTCAGGGCCCCAATGCCTTGGACCAGACTTTGGTTTGTACCGCCAATGAATGGCAGCAGATGCTGGAGGCTGCTGAGGCTCTGATGACTCTGAAAAACTCTGCTCTGACCTGCAACCAGCTCCGCAACAGGCCAGGTAGCTGGAGATACTTGGAAATGGGTTGCTTTGTGACAGGTTATTTGTAGCTGAAAACTCAGGGTTCATGGTTTGAACCACCTAAAACTCAGACACACAAGTTCTTCCGTCTGATTTACGATGGTACTTGAGGGCTTCTTAGTGAACCTTCAGGTTATAAAGGGTTTTTTGTTTGTTTGTTTGTTTGTTTGTTTTGCTTAACAGCAAATGGCCAGTGTCCTTATGTCAAGAAAGATATAGATTGATGTTCTTGAGGGTGGCAGGGACTTCCTCTAAGGTGGGTAGCCTATCAAGTGGAAGAACCAGAATGGTGTTTCCTGACTTCCAGCCTATGGCTGTCTCTCCAGTCCACTACAGTCTGAGGTGGCCTGGGAAGACATATAGAGTTGATAAGGCCTCAAGTGGAAGAATTATTTTAGGGAGATTTCCATGTAGACATGGATCCTGGATGCCATCCCACACTGTGTTTTGCCACTGAATCTCAAGGACATATTCATGAGCTTAGAGGATAATTGAACTGCTGGAGAGGCTGGGAAGGAAGGCTATGAACAGGGACTGGGGTATGAGTGGTGATATAAACCTGGGGTGGGTGGAACTTATGGAACCAAAGGGCTGCATGAAGCTGTAGAGGTTTGAGGTCACAGAGATCTAGCAAGTTGGCTAACATAGGCTAGGTCAGAAGTGTGGGTGGTGGGCTGAACACATGGCACAGCACTTAAAGGTACTTGCTTGCAAAGCATGATGGCCTAGGTTCAATTCTGCAGTACCCACATAAAGCCAGACACACAAAATGGTATATGCAGCAGGAGGCCTTGGTGTACCCATACTTTTTCAATCTCTATCTTAAATAAAAATAAATATTTTTATAAAAAAGAAAGTGGAAGTCAAGGAACTTTTCTGATATAAGGAGGAATATAACCAAAAACCTAGAGCTTGACCAAGAGAGATTGGTTGCTGTGTGAAGGTAAGACTGGAGATGAGAAATTCATATGGGAATAGGACTAGTCACTGGTCTCATTGAAAAATCATAGATTTTGTGAGACAGCGAAGTATGAGGAGGACCTGGTAGATGCTATGGATATGATCTGGTTCTAACCCTTTCTCTTCTGTCTGCAGGTACTGCTGGAGAGAGAGGATCAGAGCTTCCCAATCCTTCTGTGGCACGTAGGCCTTCCAGCTCTGCCTCAAAGCCTACTGGCCATGTTGACTGCACCTCCTTCTTGACCTAAGAGTCCAGACTTGGAAGCCTCACTAGTGCACTCCTTATTTGGTATCTTGTTTCTGAACTTGCAAAATGGTTCCTTTTTTTTTAACTGTCCATAATGAGTTACAATGTTTAGTGGGTGAACAATGAGTTGTTATCCCCAATTCCTCATTGCCCCCCTCCCTATCCTCAGTCAGCTGGATATCCTCCTCCGTGGGCTGTCTGAATCAGTCTTTGTGGTAGGGGACCATGGATAGCCAGTCTTCAGCCAGGTTCTCATGACACAAGTGTGTTGTTACTGAGGGGTGCCATGCCTCTGATATTCTCCCCCACCACGGCTCTCACAATCTTTCTGCCCCCTCTTCCGCTCAGTTCCCTGAGTCGTGGTGGGTGAGTATTGAGGCTGCTTTAGTGTTGTGAGCTTAGGGGTTTTTGTGTCAAGATTCGTTGGTTTCTGTCTCACTGGCTTATCCTTTGTTGATTGAATGGCTATGGCTGTGGGTCCCTTGTTGATCCAATCATTCTCTGTGGGTTCCATATGGATCCTCCACGGTATGACTGTGGTGGCTCCTCTCTTGCCAGGATCTCAACTTTCTGCCTGTGGTTGGTTGGTAGGATTATATGGGCCACAGCTCTCTCTCTGCATCCTGAAAATACAAACACAATCTCCATCGGAGAGTTAGATCAGTATAGGTTAACAAATATACACCATTCTGGATCACCTAGATTCTATTTTTATTAGCCTCCCCGTCAATTGCTCCCATAGTGCATCTTTTCTTGGGAGGCCAAGAGTACGGGACCCGGTGCATATCACCCTGAATCCCCAGTTCCAATCAAGGGTTCCCCCTCACTGACTGGAATATTTGGCCAAATTTAAGAGCTGTTGATTGTCTCCCCCAGGCCCAGGCTCCTCCATTGCACAAGTGTTCCTTTCTTGGTTTGCTGTTCTCTCCCTGTAGGAGTTGTGGTCAGCCTACTCATGGCCACAGACTGTGTTTCATTCCAGTGGTCTGTTTACTCCAGCTGTTGTTGATCTGCTTCCCCTGGCAGCTTG
>PVHP010035158.1:0-18654 GCA_004024765.1 Zapus hudsonius | reverse complement strand
CTACACTGATCTCACTCTCCGATGGAGATTGTGTTTGTATTTTTCAGGATGCAGCGAGAGAGCTGGGGCCCATCTAACCCTACCAACCGACCGTAGGCCGATAGCTGAGATTCTGACAAGAGAGGACCCACCACAGTCATATCGTGGAGGATCCAAATGGAACCCCGCAGAGAATGACGGGATGAACAAGGGGCCCACAACCACGCCATTAAATCAACACAGGATAAGCCAGTGAGACAGAAACCAACGATTCCGACACGAAGACCCCTAAGATCACAACCTTAAAGCAGCCTTAATACTCATCCACCACGACTCCGGGAACTTTGCGGAAGAGGGGGCGGAAAGATTGTAAGAGCCGTGGTGGATGAGATTATCCAGAGGTATGGCCAGGAGAACCTGGCTGAATACTAGGCTATCCTTGGTCCCCTGTCACAAGGACTGATCCAGACGACCCATGGAGGAGGTTATCCAGTGGAGGGGGGAGGGGAGGGCAGCGGGGAATTGGGGATAACAACTCATTGTTTGCCCACTAAATGTTGTAACTCATTATGGACAATAAATTATTTAAAAAAAAAAAGAAGAAAAAAAAAAGAAAGAATGTATCTCAGCATAATAAAGGCCATTTATGAAAAAACTATAGCCAACATCATACTAAATAGGGGAAAAACTTGAAGTATTTCCACTAAAATTAGGAATAAGACAAAGGTGTTACTGTCCCCACTTTTATTAACTATAGTGCTGGAAGTCTTAGCTATAGCAATAAGGCAAGATACACAAATAAAAGGGGTACAAATTGGAAAGGAAAATATCAAATTATCATCATTTGCAGATGATATGATTCTATATATTAGGGACCCTAAAGAGTTTATTAGCAAACTGTTAGAGCTGATAAACACTTTGAGCAATGTAGCAGGATACAACAACAACACACAGAAACCAGTAGCCTTTCTGTATACTAACAACAAACAGGCCAAGGATGAAAGCAAGCAAACACTCCCATTCACAATTGCCTCGAAAAAATAAGGTACCTTGGAATAAACCTAACCAAGGAAGTGAAAGAGTTCTACAATAAAAACTTTAAAATACTCAAGAGAGAAATTGCAGAAGACAAGAAAATGGAAAGACATCCCATGTTCTGGAGAGGAAGAATCAATATTATGAAAATGTCAGTCTTACCAAAAGCAATCTACATTTAATGCACTCCCCATTAAAATTCCAATGGCATTTTTTTGTTGAAATAGAAAAACAATCCTAAAATTCATTTGGAATGACAAAAATCCTTGAATAGCCAAAACAATTCTACGTAACAAAAATAAGGTTAGTGGTATCACCATGCCTGATTTTAAGATATATTACAGAGCCATAGTAACAAAACAGTATGGCACTAGCACAAAAACCAATATATAGATCAATGGAACAGAATTGGGGACCCTAATGCAAACCCAGACAGTTATAGTCATTTGATTTTTGGCAAAAAGGACAAAAATACTCACTGGGGAAAAAGCCTCTTTAACAAGTGATGCTGGGAAAACTGGATATCTATATGTAGAAGGATGAACTAGATCCTTATCTCTCTCCATGCACAAGAATCAAGTCCAAATGGATCAAAGACTTTAATATCAGACCTAAAACTCTGAATCTGCTAGAGGAAAAAGTAGAGGAAACACTTCAACATATTGACCTAGGCAAGGACTTTTCTAACCCTTTGCTCAGGAAAGAAAATCACTAATCAACAATTGAGACCTCACGAAATTAAAAAGCTTCTGTACAGCAAAGGGCACTGTGAACAGAGCAAAGAGGCAGCCACCCAATGAGAGAAAATCTTTGCCAACTCTACATCTGATTAATATCCAGGATTTACGAAGGACTCAAAAAACTAAATGATAAGAAATCAAACAACCCAATCAAAAAAAAAAATGGGCTACGAACTGAATATAGAGTTCTCAAAAGAATAAATACAGGGGCTGGAGAGATGGCTCAGCGGTTAAGGCACTTTACTCCAGTGCCTAAGGCCCCAGGTTCAATTCCCCAGTACCCACATATACCAGACCCACAAGGTGGTGGCCCTGGTGCTCTCTCTCTCTCTCTCTCTCTCTCTCTCTCTCTCTCTCTCTCTCTCTCTCTCTCTCTCTCTCTCTCTCTGTATTTCTCTGCTTGAAAATAAATAAATAAAATATTTTAAAAAAGAAATGCAGATGGTCTATGAACACTTAAAAACATGTTCTATCTCCTTAGCAATCATGGAAATGCAAATTGAAACTCCTCTGAGATTCCATCTCATTCCTGTCAGAATGGCTACCATCAATGTCAAACAAGTGACAATAAATGCTGGCGAGGTTGTGAAAAAAGGGGAACCCTTCTGCACTGCTGGTGGGATTGTAAACTGGTGCAGCCATTGTGGGAAGCAGTGTGGAGGTTCCTGAGACAGCTGGAAATAGCTTTACCATATGACCCTGCTATACCGCTTGTTGGCATATATCCTAATGACTCTAAGTCACTACCCTAGAGATACTTGCTCTTCCATGTTTATTGTGGCTCTGTTTACAATAGCTAGGAAATGGAACCAACCTAGATGTCCTTCAACTGATGAATGAATAATGAAGATGTGGTTTATTTTTACAATGGAGTACTATTCAGCTGTAAAGAAAAATGAAATTGTGAAATTTGCAGGGAAATGCGTGAATCTGGAAAGGCTCATACTAAGTGAGGTAACTCAGGTCCAGAAAGCCAAATGCCACATGTTCTCCCTCATATAATGGCACAGCTAGTAGTCATATATTGTTACTAGAAAAACTTCAGTGCCAGGGGTGGGATACCTTCTAGTGAGTTTTTGGCCTGGGAGGTTCCTGAGGCCTCCAAAATATTATAGGCATTGTTAAGGCTCTTGGTTGCTCACAAGAATGAAATGATTAAGACACTATTGCTGAAGACCACACATGCTTGGGCTTCAGGACACTGAGAAATCAAGCTGGAGCTGAGCTGGAAACCTCCTTCCTGTTAACCAGCTGACTAAAAGCTGGAAAACGCTATGGCTACTCGCAGCCCTATGGGGGAGAGAAGTCATCAACAGTGGTGAACAGCAGTGGCCCTTGCAAGCCTTAACACTGGCCAGCCAGGCCAAATGCGCCAGCTGGGGCAATAGTGGCATGTCTCTTGTGGGGGAAACCAACCATTGATCTCTAATGCTCCACGGGAGGGAATACATGCCTGGTAGTGAAGACCTAGTAAAAACCCTCTAGTGGGGGAGGTCACGAGCCCTAGGGGAGTACCACCTGCTGTTGTCTGGCTAAATGTATATATTATGCCAACAAACTGCCTCACAAGCACTTTTTTAAATATTTGCAAACCCATATGATAATGCTCCTCTCACTTGTGGCAGAGAAGCTTCTCTTTTTCAGATGGTGGTGATCACAGGGATAACACAAAAGACATCATAGTGCTGAGGAAAAAAAAAAAACAACAGTGGAATATTCAGCACTGGTACATCTCTATCATGCTTCCCAAAGCTATTGTGGGAGAGGTGGCAGAAAGATCGTAAGAGTCAAAGGCAGGGGAGGACTGCTTACAATGCAAACTTCCAGACACAAATGGCCTTGATATTCATGACTTCACAGTGCCTGATAATACCTACACATAATGGGAGGAAAAGATGATAACACCGAAACAAAACAGAGACTAATTGAGAGGGGGAAGAGATGTGGGGGAGGGGAGGGAGTCATAATGGTTGTGGCCTATAATTATGGAAGCTATCAATAAAAAGTAAAAAAAGAAAAATGAGGGGACCTGAAAGAATAATGCTGGAGGAATTTTCCTACTTGTCAAAGTGAGCCTTATTTCCACCTGATTTATTAAATTTGGTGTAGCCCACCTAGTGCTAGTTTTGGAAGTATGACAAACGCAGGAAAGAGAAGGTAATTGCATTTGCAACACGTTTTTTGGAGATGGCCCCTGGAGGACATGAAGCAGGGTTGTTAAAGTCCCCAGGGTCATGGCTGGAACTGTGGGTTGCAGTGGAGACCCCAGGATTTTGGAGATGCCAGGACAAGGAAAGCCACTTGCTCTGGCTTAGGTGGGTTTGCCTGAAAAGCAAACAGCATGGGTGGAGGGATGAAATTCAGTGCATTTTGCCACAAGTTCAAGATGTTGGACTTAGAAATACAGAATTTAATGTTTCCCCTGTTTGGTTTTGGGCATGTCCAACTGTCCCCTGTTTGTTTTTGATCTTGCATTGGTCCAGTCTTTCCTTGCTATACCTCCTTCTGCAGTGCAGGAAGTATTTAACTTGTATTTTGATTTTACAGACTCACAGTTAAGAGACTGTCTTTGATGAGACTTTGGACTTTTGAACAGTGGGATTGATTAACAAAAAACTATGGGCACTTTTTTTTTTTTTTGAGGTAGGGTCTCATTCTAGTCCAGACTCACCTGGAACTCACTCTGTAATTCCAGACCTGCCTCAAACTCATGGCAATCCTTCTACCTCTGTCTCTTGAGTTCTGGGATTAAAGGCATGAGCCACCACATCTGGTAACATAGACATTTTTTAAGTTGGATTGAATGCATTTTTAAAAAAATATTTATTTATTTATTTATTTGGAAGCAGAGAGAGAAGAGAGACAGAGAGAGAATGTGCATACCAGGGCCTCCAGCCACTGTAAATGAACTCCAGATGCATGAGTCGCTGTGCATTTGGCTTTACATGGTGTGGGTGCTGGGGAATTGAACCCGAGTTATTAGGCTTTGCAGCCCCTTGAATGCATTTTGTATCATGAGACTGTCATAAGTCTATGGCAGCCAGGGGCAGAATGTGGTGTTTTGAATCAGATGTCTCCCATAAACTAATATGTTCTGAATGCTTGAGAAGTGGAGCCTTGCTGGAGGACATGTGTTGCTTGGGTGGGTTTAGAGTTGTTATAGCCAGTTCCCCCTTGCCAGAGCTCAGCTCACTCTGGCTGCTTTATTTCTTTTATATTTATTTACTTACAAGAGACAGCTATAGAGAGGGGCACACCAAGTGCCTCTTGCCATGGCAAATGAACTCCAGATACAAGCACCACTTTGTGTATCCGCCTTACATGAGTACTGGGGAGTTGAACCTGAGTCAGCAGGCTTTTTTAAAATATATATATATTTATTGTCCATAATGAGTTACATTATTTAGTGGGCAAACCATGAGTTGTTATCCCAAATTCCCCAATTCCACCCTCCCCCTTCCTGATCAGTTGTATATCCTCCTTCGTGGGCTGTCTGTATTAGTCCTTGTGGCAAGGGATCCTGGATATCCTAGTCCTCAGCCCGGTCCTCCTGGCCCAAGTGTGTTGTTACTGAGGGGTGCCATGCCTCCGGACAGTCTTCCCCCACCACGGCTCTCACAATCTTTCCGCCCCCTCTTCCGCTCAGCTCCCTGAGTCATGGTGGGTGAGTATTAAGGCTCCTTTAATGTGAGTTTAGGGGTCTTTGTGTTGAAAATCCTTGGTTTCTGTCTCATTGGCCTATCCTGTGTAGATTGAATGGCTGTGGTTATGGGTCCCTTGTTCATCTGTCATTGTCTGCTGAGTTCCCTATGGATCCTCCACGATATGACTGTGGTGGCTCCTCTCTTGCCAGGATCTCAGCCATCGGCCTACGGTTGGTTGGTAGGGTAGCAAGCTTTTTAAGAACCATCTCCTCAGCCCCTCTTGCTGTTTTCTTTCAGGTGCTGTGGCATGAATTGACGTCCAACCTCTGCCATACCTTCCTTTACCTGCCTTGCTGAAACTTACCCTTGAGACTAATTCAAAATAAGCCCTTTCCTCCTATCAAATTCTTTTGGTCACATACTTTGTCTAAGCAACTACAACAGCCAAATACTATTGACTTGTCTTAGAATGTTTATTACTGAGATTTGTTTTTGTTTTTGTTTTTCGAGGTAGGGTCTCATGCCTTTAATCCCAGTACTCGGGAAGCAGAGGTAGGAGGATCACCATGAGTTCAAGGCCGCCCTGAGACTACAGAGTGAATTCCAGGTCAGCCTGGGCTAGAGTGAGACCCTACCTCGAAAAACCAAAAAAAAAAAAAAAAAAAGATTCCATCTCACTCCAATTAGAAAAGCTCTCATCCAAAAATCAAGTAAGAACAAGTTCTGGTGTGGATGTGGGGAAAGAACAACCTTTGTTCACTGTTATTGGGAGAGTAAACTGGTACAGCTACTATGGAAATCAGTGTGGAGATTGCTCAACCACATGACCCATCTTTATCACTCCCTCCAAGGCTCAGGAAATATTGCTGAAGAGGGGGAACAAAGAATGTAAGGGATATGGGAGGGATACTTGGAGGCACTAACTTCTGGCTTCATGACCTCACAGCAACTGTCATTACCTCCACAAGACGACAGTATTCAATGCATCAACATTTGGACAAAATGAAAAAGTTAAAAAGAAGAAGCAGCTCAGTGGATGAGAGGATGGGAACAAAACAAGGTGTTGAGAGAGGATCAGGTTCAAGTACGAAAGTTGTCAGGAAAAATAAAATTAAAAAGACGATGCCAGGCGTGGTGCCGCACGCCTTTAATACCAGCACTCCGGAGGGAGGCCGAGGTAGAAGGATGGATCACCCTGGGTTCAAGGCACCCTGAGATGCTGAGACTACATAGTGAATTCCAGATGAGCCTGGGCTACAGCCAGAACCTGCCTCGAAAAACAAAGCAAACAAAAAAAACAAAGACAAACATTAAAAAGAAACAGGGCTAAGAGATTGCTTGGTGGTTAAGGTGTGTGCCTGCAAAGCCTAACCTCCCAGGTTCAATTCTCCAGTACCCACCTGAAGCCATATGCACAAAGAAGTGGTGCATGCATCTGGCATTTGTTTGCAGTGCCTGGAGGTCCTGGTGTGCCCATTCTTGCTCTGTCTGTCAGTCTGTCTGTCTGACTGTCTCTCTCCCTCTCGGTTTGCAAATAAATAAGTAAAATATTTTTTAAAAAGAAAAAAAATTACCAGTTTCTAAAAAGGTCTATTGAGAGAGAGAGAGAGAGAGAGAGAGAGAGAGAGAGAGAGAGAGAGAGAGAGAGAGAGAGAGAGAGAGAGAGAGAGAGAGGACCTGCCAGGCCTCTAACCCTTGCAAACAAACTCCAGATGAATGTGCTGCCACTTTGCATCTAGCATGGGTACTGGGGAATCGAACTCTAGGCCTTATAGGCAAGTGCTTTAACTGCTGAGCCATCTCCTGCCCCCATTGGCAGTCTTTGTAAATCACCAGAACAAATAACCAGAAAATGCAGCACAGGGAATCTAAGTGAGAGGTGTACCCCATGAACTGAAGGAATTGGCAGAGAAGCAAAACAGTGTGTGTGACAGGATTTACAATCACCATGGAAACAAATTTCTGGTTATGCTTCTGGGGGATTATGTTGTTTAACTTGAGGTGGGAAGACCTACCTTCACTGTGGCAGCATATTCAGAAACTGGAATATCTCAGACGCTGGAAGAGACCAGTACTCGTTGCCTCTATTGCCCCTCTGCTAATGTGCCATGTGATGAAGGTCCTGCTTCACTGTAGGATGAAATAAACCCTTGCTCCCTTGAACTGATTTTTGTCAGTTTTTTTCCCCACAGCATCAAGAAGGGAACTAACTGATAGAGTAAGTGATCAAGTGCATTCATTGACCTTTAGGACAAGCAGAAAGCAAATCTGGGGTCAGTCAACATAGATCTGTAACCTGGGTCAGCTACAGTGACCCCTGTATAACTGCAGGAATTGAGGTGTGAGCCTGCGCAGTTTTTTGAGGTAGGGTCTCGCTCTAGCCCAGGCTGACCTGGAATTCACTCTGTAGTCTCAGGCTGGCCTCGAACTCACGGCGATCCTCCTACCTCTGCCTCCCGAGTGCTGGGATTAAAGGTGTGCACCACCACACTGGTTTATAGTTCCTTTGATTTTCTTCAACATAAACACACACGATACCTGACACTGAATTTTCACTTGTTTTTGTAAACCAAGTTATTAAAAAATAGATTAAAAGGCTTATTTAGGGGCTGGAGAGATGGCTCAGCGGGTAAGGCACTTGCCTCCAGTGCCTAAGGCCCTGGGTTCAATTCCCCAGGACCCACTTAAGCCAGACCCACAAGACAAGGTGGTGGCCCTGGTGTGTGCTCTCTCTTGCTCTCTTTCTCTCTCTCTGCTTGAAAATGAATAAATAAAATATTTTTTTTAAAAAAAGGCTTATTTAGTATGCTACAAGTAGAGCAGATGGCATAGGAATCATGTCAGAACCATCAGCCTCTTTTTGAATCTTAGGTTGCTTTTGCTGGCCTGTCAGTCCCAAGTAAACCAGGCTTCCCTCAATTCGCAGCAGAGATCCTCCTGCTGCAGCCTCCCGAGCGCTGGATTACAGGTGTGTGCCAGCTGGCTAGCCATCTCTCGCCTCATTAAAAACTCTTGATTTGGGTGCCCTGGAATATCACTCAGATTGCATAGATGTGCACAAGGCCCCAGATACAATCTTTAAGCTAGTAAGACATTTTTTGGGTGTATGTATGTATGCATGCATGCATGTATGCATGTATGATGTGTTTGCCATGTGAGTGCAGGTGCGGACATTCTGTGGAGGTCAAAGGAGTTTTTCAGGGGTCATTTTTTTGTCTTCCATCTCTTGTGAGCTAGGCTCTCTGTTCACCGCTCATTAGCCAGGCTAGCTGGCTCCCAAGCTGTGTCCACCTCCCTTTTCACTGTCAGCTTGCTGGGATTACAGACACTAGAGCTACAGGATCTTTATGTGTCTATTTTTTCCTAGGAAAGTCCTTTATCTACTGCGTCATCTCCCCAGCTCAAAACTTGCTTTCATTTGGGTTCTGGAGTCTGGAGTGAGTGGAGTCAGGGGAAGGGACTGGAAGAGAGAAGGGTGTGGGAGGAAGGTTAATCAAATCTTTAAAAAAACACTAAAGATACTGTGAATAAGCTATACAGAAACCTACTTCTTTTTAGCAAGCTATCAGTCTAGCCCAGGCTGATCTGGAACTCACAGCTATCCTCTTACTTCTGCCTCCCAAATACTGGGATTAAAGTTTCGTGCCACCACACCCAGCTATATATAACTTTTAAAGAGTTTTAGACTGGAGACATGGTTTAGTGTTTGCTGTCAAAATCTGACAGCCTGGATTTGATTCCCCAGTACCCATGTAAAGCCAGACGCAGTCTGGAGTCTCCATGCATCTGGAGTTTGTTTAGTGGCAAGAGGCCTTGGCACACCCATTCTCTCCTTTCTCTTCTCCCCTGGAAAATTTAAAAAAAATTTTAAGTTTAGGAATTAGTACCGTGAGGTTGAATAATGCTGCATACAGAAGCCATAGTTTGTAACACAAAAGCCCCAGTGCCAAGGGCGATTGATACCTCCCCTCCCACTGAGCTGTTGGTCAGGGAGTACCCCCAAGTGCTGGGATTAAAGGCGTGCGCCACCACACCTGGTTGGTAGCTCACTTTTAAGCTTGTGATGACCTGGAATTTACTAGTCCCAGGCTGGCATCAGGGCAAACCCCAGCTCATGTCATTTACAAGCAAAAGAGGTGTACCAAGGCCTCCAGCCAATGAGCTCCAGTTGTGCATACACCACTTTGTGCATCTGGCTTTACATAGGCTGAGGAATCTAACCCGTTCTCAGGCTTTGCAGACAGCACATTAAACGCTCAGCCATCGCCAGACCCTTCACGTCACTTCTAAGGACTTATTGGCACATTATCTGTGAACACTCCTGTCAAAGTTCCCTGCCTCCCCACTTTATTTATTTTCATTGGGACAGAGGCAGTAAGACCTCTTATACCAAGACAATACAAAAGACAAACTGGTATTTCCTTTTTATTCATAATCATAAACTTAACTCTGCAATCCAGCTAGACTTGGAAGGGAATAAGGAAAATGGAGCCCAGAGAAATGTCTGAGAGCGCAGATTACAGGACGTGGGGAGCAGAGGGGTGGCGGGGTGCTCTCCTGAGCTACGCGAGGAATGGTCTGGCGGTTCAGATGGAACTAGTCAATTAGAGCTGTCCACAGTCAGCGATGGTGACCTTCTTGCTAGTCTTGCCGTTCCTGGACCCGAGGCGCTCCATTTCTTCCACCACCTTCATGCCTTCCTTCACCTTCCCGAAGACCACATGCTTGCCGTCCAACCTGCAAGCAGAGGTCACCGGCTGAGCCAGGCCACAGCCCGCACCCGCCGGTGGCTCGACTAACGCTGCTTTGCCCGAGATGTTCGCCCAGCGCGTGCACCTGAGCCAGGTGTGCGGCCCGTACCGGCTCCCGCGGGGGAGGAGCAGCTGTGCACACGCCCCGCACTCACCACTCGGTCTTGGCGGTGCAGATGAAAAACTGGGAGCCGTTCGTGTTGGGACCCGCGTTCGCCATGGACAGGATGCCGGGCCCCGTGTGCTTCAGGAGGAAGTTCTCGTCCTCAAACTTCTCCCCGTAGATGGACTTGCCCCCGGTGCCATTGTGGCGCGTGAAGTCGCCACCCTGCGAACATCAAGCACCAGAACGGTCAGGTTCAAGGTCAGCCTCGACCCCCCCCCCCCCGTGCCGCAGACCGCCGGTTCCGGTACCTGGCACATGAACCCCGGGATGATCCGGTGGAAACAGGACCCCTTGTAGCCGAATCCTTTCTCCCCGGTGCTCAGCGCGCGGAAGTTTTCTGCCGAGAGAAGGACCGCCGTGACCACCCCCGCGCCCCCACGCGCCCCGACGCGGGATCGAGAGGGGGGACCCACCTGCCGTCTTGGGCACCTTGTCCGCGAACAGCTGCAAGAGAAGGCGGCGGTCACGGGCGGGCCGACGTCACGTGCTCCCCGCGCCCGCGCCCACGTGCGGTGGCTCCGTCCCCGCGGAGGGCGCGCCCGGTTCCGCTCGCTCGGGCGGGGAGCGGCCCGCACGGCCCCCGGGCCAACGGCTCGCGCGCGGCCTCCTCCGAGCACGTGCGCCGCCGGCGTCCCCTCCCCCAACGGCCGCCCCGCCCGCCCGCCCGCCTTTGTCCGCCGCGGCCTCCGCGCGCCTCGCCTCGCCTCCCGGCCTCCAAGATGGCCCCTCGGCAGGAAATGGCGCCGCGGCCGCACGCTCCTCGGAGGGTCGGCCCGCGCCCCCGGCCCGCCGCCCCCGACCCGCCCCGCCCGGCGCGCCGCCCCCGCGCGACCTCGAAGGAGACTCGGCCTAAGGGCTCGCCATCGACGGCGATGTCGAAGAACACGGTGGGGTTGACCATGGCTGGCGGAGCGGCTAGTCGGGAGGGGACGGCGGCGTCTGCAAAGCGGCACGAGCCGCACGCCCGCCGCCTTTATAGCGGGCCCGGCCCCGCCCACGGCCCCGTCGCGCGCCCAGGCCTCGGCCAATCACAGCTCCTTTCCAGGCGGAGTGACGTCGCGCCTGGCCTGTGGGGCGGGGCGGGGCGCAGGCGCGCGTGCGCGGTGGCGCGCGGAGGTAGTTCCCGCCCGCGGGCTCCGACGCGGAGGCTGCGGCGCGGGCGGTGGCGCGGCCCACGCGTGCCCGCGGAAGGCTGCGGCTCGCGGCAGGCTCTCCGCTGCGATCAAACGCGCCTTCCCCCGGCTCAGAGGGAGCCGCTGAGGCCGGCGCAGCCTCAAGGTCGCGCCGCTACTCAAGGTCGGGCCGAGGGCTGCGGTCCGCCCCCGGCCGGGCGCCCTGGAGCCTCACCGGGAGGGGCCGGCTGCGCCCCTCGTCCGAGGTTGTGAAACGCTAGGAAGCGCCCTACTTCCCGAAAACGCCTCCCTCGGCTGCCGTCCCCCAGGAGGCCGGCCCGGCTGCGATGCGCGCACGGGCACCGGGGCTCCGCGTGGCCCTGGGGACCCCGAGGCCGCCGGGCCTCTTGACGGCCTTCAAACGTAGCGCGCATGCGCCTTCCGCCTCCGCGGGCACGCCCGTGCTCCCGGGGACCTCCGCGGCGTCGTCTGCTCCCGGTTTCCTGGTGGGAAGTCTCGGGAATGTGGCGCTGTCCCGGCTTCAGGATGACGCAGACCAAAAGCAGATGCGGTGGAACTCGGAAGCGTCCCGACACCAGCGAGCAGAATGCCTGCGTGGGTTCACGTGCATCTTTTCTGTTCGTGTTCGAGGTCGGCTCTCAAGCAGCCATCCTCCTACCTCTGCCTCCCAAAGTGCTGGGATTGAAGGTGGGCGCCACCACGACTCTACTCCCATAGCATCTTAGAAGCCATCACAGAAATGTGCCTGCATTTCAGCCCAGGGCTTCATGCTTACACAGGCTCTTGACTGGCTGGGTTATCTTCCCTGCTTTTAAGAACAACAGCCTGCAAGAAATACTGGAAGAAAGCCGGGCGTGGTGGCGCACTTGGGAGGCAGAGGTAGGAGGAATGCCGTGAGGTTGAGGCCACCCTGAGACTACGTAGTGAATTCCAGAACTCCAGGTCAGCCTGGGCTGGACTGAGACCCCACCTCGACATAGCAACGAAAAAAGTTAGCAGAAATATATTAAATTAGAATTACAATATATAGCATGGTTCAAGGCGCCATGTAAAGCCAGATGCACAAGGTGGTGTATGTGTCTGGAGTCCATCCATCCACCCACCGTCCAACCATCCGCTCATATATACAGCAGCTTTTTCTGCTCAGTCACTGAGCTATACCTCCAACAACGTTTTTGAAATATAGTTTACATACCATAGAATTCATGTTTTATTTTATTTTACTCTGTGTGCGTGTGTGTGTGTGTGTGTGTGTGTGTGTGTGTGTGTGTGTGTAGAACCTCAGGTATCATTCGTCAAGAATCTCTCTTTCTGAGGCAGGATCTCTCACCAACTAGGCCAGACTGGCTGGCCAGTGAGTCGCAGGAATCCACCTTCCCAGTTCCAAGACAAGAGCATACCTCCATGCCTGGCTTTCTAATGTGGGTCTTGAGGAATCACACACAGAGTTTGCTCAAATGCTTATATGGCAATATGCCTTACCAACTGAGCCATCTCCTCCTAACTTTGTTCCCCTTCCCACTGAGCCCCTCACTTTCTTGTTTGTTGTTTGTTTCCAGGTAGGGTCTCACCTGGAACTCACTCTGTAGTCCCAGGCTGGTCTTGAACTCACAGTGATTTCCTGCCTCTGCCTCCCAAGTACTTGCTGGGAATAAAGGCGTGCACCACCACGCTCAGCAAGTTCCCACTTTATTCCATATTAATATATTTTTAATTATTTATTTATTTGCAAGGAAGAAAGAGAATGGATGCACCAGTGCCTCTAGTCGCTGCAAACCAACTCCAGATGCATGGGCCGCTCTCTGCATCTGGCTTTACTTGGGTCCAGGGGAATCAAACCATGGTTGTTAGGTTTTGCAGGCAAGCGCCTTAACCAATGAGCCATCTCCCTAGCACATTATCTTTATTTATTTATTTGCCCTCTTCCATCACATGTTGGTAGGCCCAATACTATGCAGGTCTTGATCAGATAATAACGTTGGGCTGCTGTGAAGTCCTGAGAACAGCGACCACTTTATGTCTAGGAACAGCATTCCTAAGCGCTCCTACCCGTGCCTGTGCTCTTCTAAGTCTTTCTGTCACCTCTTCTGCTATAGTTCCTGACCATCGGAGGGTATGATAGAGCCGTCTCATTTACTGCTCAACACTCAACTGTTGCTAATGTGTGCAAGCATCACTCATTTTTATAAAATTTTCCTCATCCCAAAAAGAAAGTTGTAACTGGGAGTGGAAGTTGATGCCTGTAATCCCAGCTACTAGAGAGGCTGACAGGACGATCTCAAGTTCAAAGCCTGTTTCAACTACATAGTGAGTTCAAGGTCATCTTAGACAACTTAGTGAGAACCTGTCTCAAGCTAAAAGGAAAAGGACTGTGACAAAGCACTTGCCTAACCTGGCAAAGCCCCAGGTTAGATTTCCAGTTCTACAAAAAGAAAGAGGGAGAGGAGATAAGAAAAAGAGAAGAAAAGAAAAAAGAAGATGCTTGTGCCCATTTTTAGCAATTTCCCAACCAGAAACTTTATTTTAAAATGCACATTTAAAAATTGATTCAGGGGGCTGGAGAGATGGCTCCACAGTGAAAAGAGCTTGCTCGCTCCTGGGTTCGATTCCCCAGCACCCACTTAAAATCAGATGCACAAAGAGGTGCATGCATCTGGAGTTTGCAATGGCAAGAGGCCCTGGCACACCCCATTCTCTCACCTGCAAATAAATAATAAACTATTTTTAAAAACTGATTCAGACTAGTGATTTCCAATCAAAACATTACAATTTTATGTATTTGATTTTAGCACTTAAGAGAACTTTTAAAAAGCCAGGCATGGTGGCTCACCATGCACTTGGGAGGCAGAGGCAGGAGGACTGCTGTGAGTTCAAGGCCACCCTGGGACTATAGAGTGAGGCTAAAGTGAGACCATATCTAGGAGGGGGGAGTTTATCAGTGTTATTTCATATCAAGGAGGTTTTCCTTATTTTTTAAATAATATTTATTTATTTGCACATGTATCTGTGTATGGGTGTGTCAGGTCCTCTTGCTGCACAAATGAACGCTAGACATTTATGTCACTTACTGTGACCAGCTTACATGGGTAAACTTGGGAATTGAACCCTTACTGGAAGTCTTTGCAAGCAAGCACCTTTAACTGCTGAGCCACCTTCCAGCTCCCTCTTTTTATCTTTTTGAGATAAGTTTCGTGTAGCCCAGACTGGCCTCAGACTTAGCAGAGGATAACCTTGAACTCCTAATCCTGTTGCTTTCACCTTCTAAGTGCTGGAGGTGCACCACGTGCCTTCTGTCAGGGAGCTTCTCTGTTAACTTTCTTTGCTGCAACACACCAACTGATAAAGACAGTGTAAGGAGGAATGGTTTATCTCAGCTTACTAGTTCAAGGTTACAGTCCATCATGGCAGGGAAGGCAGGAGTTGGAAGCAGAGCTAGTTTGCAGTAACAAAGTTCCTCCCTCTCATTACTTTCTTTTGTTCCCTCATCCTCCTTCCACGGAATCCCTTCTTCGTTCCAACAATGTTCACTTCTATTGGATGTCTGGGTTTCCCCACGTCTTCCGTCACTCATGACATGTTGATGGGCCCAACATTGCGCAGGTAATGACAGCTGCTGGGAAGTTGTGTCTGGAAGTCATCAGTCCAAAGCACTCCTCCCCAGTCCTTTGGCTCCTGCATTCTTCCTCCCACCTCTTTTGCAGTGGTCCCTGAGCCTCCAGGGCATCATTTTGTGATGAACACTCCACTGTCTCTTCTTGGCATTTTGATGAGTTTTGAGTCCTCTCAGCTCTTTCTTTTTTTATACGGTCTAGTACCCTAGCCCATGGAATGCTGCTGCCCACAGTTAACATCCCAGCACTCGGGAGGCAGAGGTAGAAGGACTGCTGTGAGTTCGAGGCCAGTCTGGGACTACAAAGTGAGTTCCAGGTCAGCCTGGACCAGAGTGAGACCCTACCTCAAAAAATTATTTCATTAGGGGCTGGAGAGATGGCTCAGCAGTTAAAGTGCTTGCCTGCAAAGTCTAAAGACCTGAGTTCGATTCTCCAGTACCCACATAAAGCCAGCTGTACAAAGTGGCACACGCATCTGGAGTCAGTTTGCAGCGGCTAGAGGGCCTGAAGCACCCAGTTTCTCTGTCTCTCTTCTATCCCTCTCTGCTTGCAAATAAATAAATAAATAAAAATTATTTCATTAATGCAGTATAAAATGGCTGACGACACCTGCTCTAGGAAGTAACTCACACCTACAATCTCAGGAGATCCAGGAGTGGAGCTGGAAGCTGGCTGCGCTACACAGTGTGTTTCTGGCCAGCCTGGGCTACAGAAAGAGACTCATTGAAAAAGTCTGGAAATTATTTGCTGAATTTCTAAAGAGACTGACATAAATTATAATTTAAGCTTAATTCCAGGAAAGAAGTAGGTCTTAACATAGCAGCTGTAATAAAGTAAACATCTGTTGTGAGTATCTAATGACATAATTATTTTACATCAAAAAGCCACAGCATATAAAACCACCAGAGCAAGTGCCCGAGGATATCACTCTTTCCTTGTCTAAGTCTCTCCGGCTAGCTGCCTGTAAGCTGTTCTGTGAGCAGAAGACCGAGGAAGAAGGGGAAAGTCAAGCAATGGGAGCTACACCAGCAGCTTCTACCCTTGGCTTCCAGTGTGTGCTTTGTGGTGTTGTTTTGTTTTCCTTGTTTGCTTTTGTTTGGAGACAGTCTCTTGTAGCTCAGGCTGACCTCTGACTTGCTTTGAATCCAAGAATGACCTCGAAGTCCTGATTCCAGGCAGGCACACCACACCAAACTGAGACGAATGCTTTGGTTGAACTCCTGTCTACCCACAGCACCCTGAGGCCCTGTGAGTAAGAGCCAGCCTGGGCTAGACAGGAGCCCGGTCTGATGCCCTGTTAGGGTTGAAAGGGGATTGACTGGGCAGTGGCACTCCCAGAGAACAGGCTGAGTCCAGACGGTGCCCGAGAAGGAGTCCATGTCTCCCAGGAGAGCCTGGCCCAAGCCCAGAAGTACCCAGCCAGTGCCAGGGTTGAGGTCAGGGGGTGGAGGGTGGAGGATGCACCTGCTGCCTCAGGCCATTCTCCCTACTGCCTTCCAGTTTTTAGTATCTGATATTTCTAGACTTTGCTTCCCATTCCAGCCCATAATATGGAGAAAAATGTTCTGATGGGAAGGCATACTGTAGTAAAAATGCAAAAATGAGAATGAAGTTAGTGAATATAGAATAGTATTTATCTGTTTTTGAGGTAGGGTCTCATGTAGCCCAGGCTGGCCTCCAACTTGCTATGTAGCCAAGAATCACCTTGAAGTCCAATCCTCTTGTCTCCGTCTCGCTGAGATCACAAGCAGGCACCCATAGCCTTTTCGTCCCTGGCTTATTTCATGCAGCACAGTGTTGTCAAGGTGCATCTGCGTTATAGCACATGTCAACATTTCTTTCTTCGAGCCAGCTGTGGTGCTGCCTCCCTGTGACCCCTGCATCCAGGAGGCTGAGGCAAGATCACAAGTTCAAGGCCAGCCTGGGCTAGTTCTAGTGAAACCTTGTCTCAAAAAAAAATTACAAAAACAAAACAAATCCTTCCCCTTTAATGCTAGGTAATATTCCACTGTGTTACAAACTACTTATTCATCCATTCATTGATAAGTATTTGGGTTGCTTCCATGTTTTGTGCCTTGTAAGTAATGCTGGTATGAACATTATTAAGTTCCTGCTTTCAATTTGTTTGGCAACACAGCCAGCAGGAAATTGTTGGATCAGAGGGGAGTTCTGTGCTTATTTTTTAAAACTTTTTAGAAATATTTACTTGAGAGGAAAATTTAGAGACCCCCCAATATTTTGCTTATTTTTTGAGTAACCACTATACCGTTCCCCACAGTGCCTACACCATATACATTCCTACCAGAAATGCCCAGGACTCTAGTTTCTCCACATCCTCATGGCTACTCATCATTCTGTGTTTTGCTCATGCATGTGTACACACACACACACACACACACACACACACACACACACCTCAGTAATATCCTAATGATATGAAGTGATATGTTTTTGTAATTTTAACTTGACTTTCTCTGATAAATGGTGAAGTTGAATATCTTTTCATGTGTTTACTGGTCATTATTATACTTTTGGTGTAGCTTTTTTGGGAAGCATCTATTCAGGTGTTTTGCCCACTTTTTTAGTAGCGTTGGTTATTTTTTGCTGTAGATAAGTTTTGGGAGTTTTTTTATGTATTCTGGATATTAATCTTTTATCAGACACATGATTTGCCAACAATAAGTTTCCCCATTCCATGGGCTGCCTTTTCAGTCTATTGCTATACTTGCACATTTTTTGGAGGAAGTGTGCTGGGGATGGAGCCCAACATCTTGCACATACTAGGCACTTAACTGTGTCTCCAGCCCTACCCCTGATTTTAGTATAAAGGGGGGGAGAGAGAGAGAGAGAGAGAGAGAGAGAGAGAGAGAGAGAGAGAGAATAATTAGGTACATTGTATAAGCAAGTCTCGTAATGGTACCCCAATTTTCCTCCTCCCTGTCCCCAACACGCTGAGGGCCCTTCCCAGTGGCTCAGTGGGCTTGCTGGAGCAGTCCATGCGATACAAACTTTTTTTTAAAGAAAAGAATCCTATTATTTTTTAATGTGCCTGTGTAAAACTTAAAATTTGGAGGGTTTCCCGCCCAAACAATCACCACCGGGAAGAAACTGGCTCAGTCCCTCCCGTCCTCAGTCGTTTGAGTCCCAGCCTTCCAGATGCTGTCTCCAAACGCATCCCAGAGGCAGCAGGAGCAGGAGGGCTGGAGGCCCGGGGCGGCCTCCCTCCTCTTCGAGGTGCCGGGCCGGGAGGCGGGGCTGGAGAGGGAGCTGGTCTCCAGGCTTGGCCGGGAGAGGCTCCCCTCGGGGAGGAATCAGCAACTGGAGCCTTGGAAGCCGGGGTGGCTGCCCGGGGTGCTTCACTCCCCAGCCCGCTCCACACAGTCCGCTCCTTCCTGCCGAGACTTCTTGCGCGAGGAGACCCCCGGGAGGGGAGGGGAGGGGAGGGGAGGGGAGGGGGCCGCAGCGGCCCGTTCCCCGCGGCTCTGGGGGGCGGAGCTCCAGCTTTGGGAGCCCAGAGGTTCCTCCTGGGGCCCCGTGGGCGGCTCTCCGCTCAGGGCTGCGGCCGGAGTCCGGTCCTTGGAGGTGCCTCGGAGAC
>PVHP010035157.1:0-18637 GCA_004024765.1 Zapus hudsonius | reverse complement strand
CTAATGATAACCTTAATGGACATATGTATACTCTGTGACCTTCACACAATGACATTGCTTCATACCATATTTGTCAAAATGTATCTTCTTTATTTATGAATGCATGATGTTACAAAATGAAATGATCATTTGATCAAAATATCCATGTCTCATAGTTATCATTTATCTACTTATTTTTGTGGTGGTGGGCATTGAATCCAGGGTCTTGTACATGCTAGGTAGCCTTCTATTACTGAGCCAAACTCCCAACCCAAGTTTGGTTATTCAGAAGGTTTTTTCTCCTCCTCCTCCTCCTCCTCTTTTCACTACTGAGTCATGGGAGTTCCTTGTCTCATATATTTTACATGCTATTAGAGATATTGTTTTCAAGTATGCTTTCCCATTAAATAGATTGTGTTTTTATTTTGTTGGTTATTTTCTTTGTTGTACAGATATGCTTCCTGTGGTTCCACATGATTCTTTCTGTTTTAGCTATCTGTGTACTTGAGATTACATCAAAAAGTAATCACTGCCAAGATCAAGGGTATACAGCTTTCTCCCTGTATTTTCTCCTAAGGAGTATTATGATTTGAGATCATATATATAAGTGTATTTCTCATCTTCATGGATATTTATGTATGATGGTTCCAGGTTAGTCTTTTCCTTATCATTTGCAGAATAAAATGATCTTATGAATTGATGAAGCAAAACACTCAGCAAAATTTAGCACTCTTGGAATGGTGGAAGAGAGGATTAAAAACTCTAAGATAATAGGAGTAAAAGGAATCTCTGTTTTATTAAATACATACATTATATTAATGCTGTACCAAAAAAACCCCACCCAAACACGTTCTTGATAAAATCAGGAGAAGCATAAGAATTATGTTTCATATCATTCATTTGGAACACACTATTAGAAGTTCTAGCCTATGTAATAGTAAGGCAAGAAAAAAGAAAAGGCATTACAGATGAGAAAGATATAAAACTGTCCATGTTGGCAAATGACATGATTGTCTATGTAGAAAATCGAAAAATCTACAGAAAAACAAGTCTTTTAGATTTAGGAAGGATACAGGATAAACATATGGTTAACTTCTATGCACTTTTTTTTAAACCATTTAGAAGATGTATCAGTCTCTTTTGCTTTAAGAGAACAATCCTAATATGCGGTTTAGCATGGAAATCTTATATTTTCTCTCTCATGGCTTATGAGTGCTGTTCACACTATGAACTCCATTCTTTCTAAGCTCCTGTCCATACTGGAGTCCATGTAGAAACCACAGCAGGCTCACTGCCCACTGCCTTCTCAGTGATGCTGTCTTGTGGGGTGTAAAAGACATATCTTGCTGATTTCTGTGATATCAAGAATTATCATCTGCACTTTTAAAGCAAGCTGTCTCTTTTGCTTCTTTCTAATTTTAAATAGAAACCAGGGCCTGCATTCAGCTTCAGGAAAGAAGAGAAAGGAGAAACTTCTACTTCCTTTCAGGCAGGGCTTTCCTTCAGGACTGTAGGTCACTGATGGATCTCTTGGCCTTTACTTTGACAGGATACTCCTTCCAGATTTTGGCTACAGGGTTCCCATCCATACTGGCTTTTGACAATACTATGATTTGCTTCAGCCTTTTTTTCATAAAAAGGTATCTGAATTAGAGATCTTAAACCAGATTCTGTTCAAAGCACAAGACCTAAGTCTGTTGTTTGACATTTTATGTTGCACTTACACCAGCATATTCAATATTCATGTGAAACTCTGCGTGGTTTGTGTCAAGATATAGCAAGTGATCAGAAGAAGATTAAATACAAACATTATTAAACCAAAATCTATAGCTTCATTCTAGTTGTGACATGAAACACATAAATATAAATTAATCTATAGTTTCTTATAAAGCACAAAAACAAGTGAGTCAAAGGAAACCAGCACTATGGGGTAGTGCCTTTGTCACATAGGAAAAGTGTAATTCCAGGAGGAAATTGACCTGGGAGATATAAATACATTTGAATAAGAGTGTTTGTTTATAAGACTTTTCAAAGCTTTGAAGTTACAAATTGATAGTGTTACTCCCTCTACAGCACAGCATTGCTAAGACCTCTCTGGTATGCAGTTGACTAGTATACCTTGTGCCATCAGGTGCATTCATTAGTCAGACTGGCAGGTGCAGACATTCTATCCAATTTTTAAATAATATTGGTATAGTGTTTACTTTGTGCCAGATACCCTTTCAGGCAAATTGTACATAATAACCCATTCATACAATGCTGTGGGAGGGGCTGGAGAGCCTGCTCAGTGGTTAAAGATACTTGCTTGTGGATCCTGCTGGCCCAGGTTCAATTCCTTAGCCACCCACACAAAGCCTGATGGACATTCGTGTGCATTACCTCACACGTGCGTGCACATACGCACACATGTTAAAGAGTACTGTAAGGAAAGTTATATGTTAGCTCAATTATAAAGAGAAAGCAACAGAAGCACAAATTGTATCATCACCAAGCTACAAACAATAGCATGTTTTCTACCCAGGTACTCTGGCTTTGGGAATCCTTGCTCTTCAACTCTAGCTGTTATGCAAAGTAGCTTCTATTAACCCTAATGCTAAGGATACGATAATTAAACTTTCTGGTTAGCCAATTCTAGCTTTGACAACTATTACTAAATTACTATTAGTTTTTCTTCTCAGTTGAACAGTTTTTATACCTTTCAGTATCATTGAAAGAAGCTATATTCATTATCAAGCACTTTCTCGTTTATTTTAAAACCATCTACTGTTCATGCCATATGTTAGATGTTGGGGGTACAAAGATAAATAACAAGGAATTTCTAGACTAAAATTATTAGCAGAATGGACAGAGGATGAGGGGACTGAGCTTTATTAAGCATTCATTATCCACGAAGACACTTTGTTGAACTTTGTTCAGTGCTTAGAAATCAACCCCCATATAAACAAAGTCCATTTGTACATTATTTTGCTTGGTGCAGTAGGTCCAAGTTAAGAAATTGGTTAATTTTTTTCCAGATAGCATTTTAGGCAATTAGTAAACATATCCCATTTAATAATGAAAACACTGGGAGAAAGACAGTATGCTATCCCAGATATATAGAAAAGATCAAAGAATCTCAGAAAATTTAACCTGTCCAAGGTCACCTTTTCAACCCAGGCAAGTCCAGCATAGGAATCTGTGCTGTTTGTCTCTGTGCTGATAGGAAGAACTTTTTTTAAAGTGTAATGCCAAAGATCAGGAAATTTGTCTTTATTTATCTTAGTAACCCCTACATCCAACACAGAGCATAAAAGGTAAGTAGATATTAAACAGACAAGGAAGCCATTAATAATGAATACTGTTCATTATAATGGTACCTGACAGTAGCTCTCTAAGGGAGATTTGAATGTATAGGATCTGAAGGGCAGCTTGCAGTACCTTTGCTTGCCTATTTCTTCTCACTTCCTGAAGCAATGATGAACTCATAAAGCAAGCATCTCACTCCACAGTGATTAATGCCCACTCTCGTCTCGACAGTCTTTCTTCTTTACCACCTTTTAAGTAATGGCTCATTGTTGTCCTTTTTTCTCTACTTTTATGCCTCAGAGTAAGCAATGGTTGACCAGAAAGTTTGCATATATTCCATATATTACTATGTTCAATAGACCCACATACTCAAAATGTATTTTATCTTTAAAATACAAGTGAATTTAATTGAATTATATCACTTCTTTGAATTAGGGTGTATTGAGATTTTCAGTGCATGAGATCATCTTTTTATCTGAAATGCAGCAAGTATACATAAAGCAATCCTAATCTACCTATTTTTAAGATATAGCCCCCCAATTCTTTAGTATCTATGACTATTAAGATAATCATATTCATGGGAACTATTCAGGGTTGGATTTTTCACAACTTTGTTTATTGCCTACTTTGAAAATGTAGATAATGAAATAAAAATTTAAACCCACTATATTTTTTTTTTTTTGTGTGTGTGTGTTCATATATGTGTGGGTATGTGTGCATGTAGATGTCAGAAGTTGATATCACCTGTCCCCCTTGATCACTTTCCATATTCTTTATGGAAACAAGGTCTTGAACCCAGAGCTTTACAATTCAGCTAATCTAGCTAACCAACATGCCCCTGTCTCAGATAACAGGCAGACCACAGTGTTCACACATTGTGAGTTCTGGGGATCCTCACACTTGTACCTCAAGTGCTATACTGACTGGTTCATCTCCCAGCCCCATCAAACTCTATTAAAGAGAAGAGGAGTTAAAGCACAAAGAGACTGTATACCGCAAATGCTGAAATTGAAGAGTGATGGTGAATTAGTCAATCATTGGGGACAATTACAGATGCGGAAGGAATTCCTTTCACAGAAAAAGAAATTGTACTTTGTCTCTCTTATCTAGGTAAGCCAACCGTAAAGGCAGGAAGTTGTCATGGCATGTGTGCATATCTGTTTCTTGTCATCTGCTGTGTGTTTTGGCCTGGATTATCTGAACACATCATACGGTGTTGAATAGTCAGCTGGTTCTGCCTTATCCATCTCCTTAACAGCACTAATACCTCCACTGGGTCAAGCAACTTCAAAGAGCCAGGACATGTAATGATTGATTTGAAATAGCACAATGTGAAAGATACCACTAAGCATCTTAAGGACAACAGAGTGTTTCTGAAGCTTCATGAAATATGAAGCCCCCTGTCAAGGATGGCTAAAAGCTTGCTCGTGGGAATTCCCTGCACCTCCACAGGAATACATCTGCCTCCTGATTGTTTTGGGAAGAGCAGCTTGGCAATAGGAACTGACACTATCTGTTTGGATACAAAGAAACAAAGTGACTGTTGAGTGTACTGTGCTTGTCAGCCAGACATCATCCTGTCACCTCAAACAGAATACTCTTGAGGGCAGAGTGTGATGTAGGTTTATTTCAGCATTCCTGCACTGGCTGTATCTTTTCATTGTGTTTGAAATGATTAATTGTGAGTAGAAAACTGCTGCATACCATTATCGACTGGGAGCCCGGAAGATATATTCTCATGTAACTGCCCAGAAAGGAAATTTCCTAAAGACAATTTTCACTGTGTCTATATCCTTATTGCAGCTCAGTAACAGCTTCCCTCTCCATATCCATTGACTCAAGGGATAGACAGTCCATGTTAGACTTCCTGACAGCCAAAGCCTGTTTTGTCTGGTTTCAGTTACTCATCATCCTCATTTTTTGGCACTCTTATGCCATGGAATGTGGGGCCCTTGCTATTCAAAGCCATCCCCATGTACAACCTTGACTTCTGTTTTCCCACCCCGTCCAGTCATCAACCTCAATGCCTCTCTACCACGCCCTACACTGAAAGTTCAAATAGGAATTTTCATTGTTCAGTGAAGTTATTTTTTAATAATAATTTTCAAGTGGAGAGAGAGAGAGAGAACCAGAGCCACCACCTTGTGGGTCTGGTTTATGTGGGTACTTGAGAATTGAACCAGGGGCACTGGAGGCAAGTGCCTTAACCACTGAGCCATCTCTCCAGACCTCAGTGAAGTTATTAAACCTATAAACATGGTGAGTCATCTCTAGTGAATGTATCATTTCCTGTGCTAACCCTTAGGATCTTCTCATGCAATAATATAAGTAGTTACAGTTGGCCAGAAACCAAACCCTAAACCAATTAATATGGGAACCTGGCATTGGAAGCTAGGAAACCACACTGTGAGCACTGAGGTACGAACTCCAGGTCTGGCTCAAGCCTTACTAGTCAAATTGTGGACTGGCATCAACATCACTAAGTTATTATAAGTGCACAATATCGGGTCATGCACTTGGCTGCTTCTCAGAACGTTCCCCCAGCACCATCCTAAGAAACTCCTGTGCCCATCAGAGGATGGGAAGATAGCTGGGCCTGGTGTAGCAGGGCGGTGCTCCCAGCTCGTGAAAAACTGAGGCAGGAAGATTGCAAATTCACTGACAGTCAGGCTAGAGAGTGAGTTCGAGACTGGTGTGGCCAACTAGTGAGATGTTGTCTCAAAATTAAATGTCATAAAATGTTTGGCGTTACAGCTCAATAGTGGAACCATTGCTTAGCATGGGCAAGGCCCTGGGTTCAATACCCACTGTCTGAGAAAACAAAATAACAACGGCAGTATTCAATATAAGAAACATCTGAATAAGCCACTTAAATATTTTTCATTTAATCACCACAACATTTTCAACGGAGTTGACGTTATATCCTTTTTATGAGTGATGGATGTAAGATTAAGTAATTTATTGACTCCAACAGAAGCTAACCCTTTTCTGTAGACCACTGTCCCCATCTGTATGACATCATGCACACCACCAGTTGATAGATTAAAGCATCACTTGACAGCCGGGTCACTACCAACTGCTGTAAAGGAAAAGAAAATTGCATCTATTAGATTCATAACCAGATGTAGTCAGAAGAAAATGGTGTCATTATTTGTAGTCACACCTCTATTTTGAACCAAATGCTTTTAACTTCTTTAATTTACCTCCAAAAATATTCATGAGATTTGTATCTGAACTACCTTTAGTGAAACTCAGCTTCAGCTGTTGAAATTTTGCCATGATGACAGATGTTCACAAAAAGTGCTACTGAATCCAAGAGCCATTCCAAAAGTAGAACCGTGTAAAAACAAACAATAACATTGGTAGCACTCTGGAATTAGTATACAGTCTCCTAAGATGTAAATAACCAAGGCCATGTTCAGGTTCTGACAGTATTTTTTTTCTTGTTTTATTTACAAAAGCACAAAATTCTCAAAAACAGATTATTCCTCTTTGATTGCAACTCATACACTGTTCCCCCCAAAACGGACTGGGCACGAAATAGTGGAGATTAATGTTTCTTTCAACAAATCCTTATGGGGAATAAAACCAGTGCCACTACCTGACAGACATGAACTCTAACAAGGACTCAAAATCAACAATCGGCAAACAGTCAACCTGTGCGGCTGAAGGAAATGGATTTCCACACTGGGCCTTACCTGACAGCTGTTGTTAAAACCATCCAGATGACTCCTGGAGCCACGAGACAGTTCACTAAGGAGGGAGTGTTGTGGACCTGAAATGCATCCAGTTTCCATGCATAGTTCTTAAATTGACATGAGTGACTTATAATTACATAGCACATTTAAAGAGGTGCTCTTAACTCCAAAATAAATTTCACAATTTGATAAACTTTCAGAATGGATAAAGTTAATTGGGAATTGCTGAAGAGTTCATTTATCTATATTTTTTGCATGTGTATTGAGTTCATGCATGTGCATGTATATGCTCATATGTGTATATGTACACATGAAGAGGAGGAGGTCACAATCTCAGGTCCACCATCCAGGGTCTCTCATCATCCCTGTGCTTACCAATGAAGCTGGATAATCTGGCCAATGAATTCCTCTGTCCCCATCTCCCAGCAGGAAGATTACAGGGTACTAGAGTTCAAATTCAAGTCTTTATGCTTGCAAGGCTGGCACATCACCCACTGAGCTGTCTCCCCAGCCCAAGACTTCATTTGTTTTCTAATGGTATACCAAATTGTCACCATTGAAGGTCAGTGGTCTCTGACTATAGTGACATGCAAGTCACCTGGGAAGAGGTCTACCAAATAGCAACCTCTGGACACTGAGCCTGCATTCTGCCTTCACATAAGTGGGACGTCTGACCATTCTGTTATCATCAGAATTGGGAATTCTCATCCCAAATGCTGCTAAAATAAGTGAGGCATGTGAAAACCTAATGTGGCAGAGAAGGAAAATCATGAGGATGAATTGTATTTCATGTCACAGATGTGATGTTTCTGGAAATGAGGCAAACATATATAAAACATAGACTATACATAGAGGCCACTTCTCTTCCTGCCCTCTGATGTGCTGAACATTTCCAAGATTAACCGGAGATAGGAAGAAATAAATTGTTTCATTTTAGGTTATTCCTAAGCGCTTCAGTAAACATCCTTGAATAGGACAATGTGTATATGTTAAATTATGGAAATATATTTCTAGGTCAAAATGTTTATATACTTGAGTTCATTTTTATTTGTTAAATAAATAATAATTTTATTCAAGTGGTATCTATTTGAACCTGTTTCTAATTATAAACCTAAGATCAATATTCAAAGCATGCAAGGAATAGTCCATACTGTAGGGTTCTAAGAATAGAGGTCTGAAGATGATAATGGTCTTTTTAAAAAATGGAGAGAGATAGAGGAGAGGAAATAAATTAATATAGCATGACTTAGGCAATTCTAAAGGGTTTGGAGCTTGCCACCATAAATCTCCAAACGTTCTTTCAAGAAACGGTTGACTGCTTGGGGGCAGACAAAGGGAAAAATGCTATGATCAAGTCTTCTTTTGGACATTATATGGGACTCCATTATATTTTCCTGCAGCTTTCTGAAAAGGCAAATAATAGCTATAGTAGTGCTTATATTTCTAAGTACACTCCGTGGAAAGACATGTGCAAGGAGTCACCAGAAAGTCACAGATGTGCAAGAAAGTTCATGGTAGCATGGTTTGTAAAAGAGAAAATCAGAAATCCAGGTGAGATTTCAAGTTACCATGGCAAACTTATGTATCAAACTCCCACCACCACATGCATGAGGTCAGAAAGCTGCTGTCTTCTTTCATGTAATTTCAACTCACTTTAAAGTAACGTTACTTATCAGAAACACCGCCATTTCCTTTCACACATATAAATCGTATTTTCGTGGCTGCCTGTTTTTCAAGCTTATTAATGTACCATCATTTATTTGCATTTTAGTTTCCAAAGGCTAGGTCACAATGATAGCACAAGTACCTTGTGTGTGACGCAATTTGACATATTTTAATATGGTCACGCTATATTTTTCTTCAATCTTCTAAATTTAGATGTTAGAAGAAGTGTTACATTTAGAAGTGTTACAAATAGAATTTATGTGTCCTCCATTACATCCTTCTCTGAATCTCCTTTGGACTCATTTTCCTGTCTCACTTTCCAGAGATAATCCCTGTTCATGGTTAAACATTTTCTCCCATAGTTTAGCTGTATGTGTTTGTATCCATGAACAAATTGTGTTCATTAAAAAATAAATAAGTAAAATCTCTACATATTTTGTCCCTAACCCAGATAACTGAGATTAAAAGAAAATCAAACTAGATGTTAGATTTTATTGTTTTCTTTCCATCCCTATTGAAAGAGTGAAATGCCCTTCATTTTAGCTTATCATTCTGCTGAACGTTATTGATTACAGGACTGGTGTGTACTTCTCTTTTCCACCCTGGGCAGAGCATCAGCAGGTGGACTCCAGCAAGTTAGGCAAAAACTCCACTGCTGACCTCCATGTCCAGGTCCTCCACTTTACAAACAAAACAAAACAAAAAAAAACCATACTGTTCCATTCTGTTTGCTAAAATTTGTAAAGAGTTATTAGGAATATTAAACTGTATATTTTCTTATAATTTTAATGTGGTTTTGGTGTCAAGGTAATTTTGCTTTTGTAGAATAAAATGAGTATTTTTGCCAGTTCTTTGGTTTTCCAAGAGAAATTTTATATAATAGTATTTTTTTATTTTTATTTTTTATATAATAGTATTTTTTTGGTAGAATTTATCAGTAAAGCTACTTTGCCATACAGTTTTCTTCATGGGATCATTTTAAATTACAAAGTCAGAATGACTGTGTGTATGTATGTGTGTGTTTGTGTGTGTGTGTGTGTGTGTGTAATATTCAGGCTATTTATATTTAAACATGCCCATGTTTTCAAAGGTTTTGTCCAGTTTTCTAAATTGCTAAACTTTTTAGGATTTTTAAAAATAAAATCCCATTAATAACCTTTGAATATATGTCATGTCTGTAGTGAAGTGACTCTCTCACTGCTAACATTGGTATAGCTGATCTTTCATATCCACTGGTTCTTCATGTGTGTGTTCAATCAGCCTTGGACTTTTTCTACATACTCCAAAATGTTCCAGAAATTTCCAAAAAGAAACGTTTGATTTCACCATGTGACAAGTACTATCTCTAATCCATGCTAATAATATGTTAAACCCTGGCTCTGTCACAGTTCCTCGGGGTCTCTTCAGTATTGTCTGATTAGGTATTGCTGGTCTTGTATCACTTTGGGATACTTTGTAGTAGGTCTACAATGGTTTGTTTTGTTTTATCATTCCTGATGTCATGAATTTTTCTCTTGTCATTATTCCTGAAACAGTATACTATAACAACTATTTACATGGCAGTAGGATTGTATTCAGATTATAAATAATCTGTAGATATTTAAAATATGTGGTAGATGAGTATAGATGAAATACAAATACTATTTCATTTTATAGAAGGACTTGAGAATCTGTAGATTTGAGAAGATAGGTTTGCATGAGGACCTGAAACAACCCCCCCATATACATATATATGTATACATATATCGTCTCTCATCCTCTTGAGATCTGTCTGGGTAAAAGACAATTACTTTTTATTAATTGTTTCAAAGAGCTATTGACATCATTCTTCATTGTTTTCTGTTTGCTAATTTCTACTTGGATCTTTACTGTTCCTTTTCTTCTTCATGTTTAATATTTTTTTTCTAGCCTCAAAAGTAATTGTTTAAGCTCTTCTCTGGTTTAGATATTTGGGCTTACAAATGTCCCTCAAATTCTCTATTTACAAGCATTCCACAAATTTTGATATTTTAAAATTTAATTAATTCAAATTAATTTCAAATTATCTCTTTGGTTTATTCTTTGTTCAATGATCCTCCTGAACGTAAGTATATTATTTAGCTCCTACTATTCAGGTGTTTTTCAGTTCTTCCTAATATTAGTTTCTAATTTCATTTTATTGTGCCTAGAAAACATGGTTTTATTATATAAAATACTTAGAATAATTAAAACTATTTTATGTCCAGAATATGGTAGACTTAATAAATCTCCATGTGCACTTAAAAGTAATATGTAATCCCACAAGACAGGATGGTCTATGAATGTCAATTAAGTGAATAAGGTTGTTCCTAGCTACTTGGTTACTGATCTTTTTGTAGACTTGTTTTGTCGGTGTCTGAGAAGGCATGTTTAAATCTCTAACTGTGGAACTCTCATATTTGTTTCACCTATATTTTTGCTTCAGATATGTTGAATCTCTATTATTAGTTGTATTAATCAGGGTTCTCTAGAGGAAACAGAGTTGAGAGAATGGATCATAGTAAAAGGGAATTTATTGGGGTAGCTTACAACAGTCCAACAATAGCAGTCTGCAGGCCCACAGGTGAAGGAACCAATAGCTGTTCAGTCCATGTGGCTGGATGTCTTAGCAGTCCCAATCCAGCCCAGAAGGCCTGATGGCTCCCTGGAGAGTGGCTGCTCTTCAGTCCATGATGTGAGGCCGAGGAAACTGGGTTCTGATGTCCAGTAAAGGTAGGAGAGCAGGATATGAGTTCAAGTCTCGAACCAGCACCAGCAGCCAGGGAGGAAGGAAAAATAAGGAAGTTTTCCTTCCCTCCCCCAAGCTTTCTTGTATCCAGTCCCCTTCTGGAAGGCCCACCCACTTGGGAGAAGGGCAACTCAAAAGGAGGCACCTCCTCTTTTTGTCAATCCTTTCTGCAGGCAAACTCAGAGACCCTCCCAAGATTACTGTATTTTTTTTATTAAACAAGGCAAGTTGACAATAAACTTAACCATCACATTTGTCATAACATACATTTAGGGCTTTTAGGCCCTTTTAAGGCATTAGCAGTTTTAATATTGTGACATAATTCTGGTTATATGTTAATATTCTTAGCCATGAATCTACTTTTTCTGATATTATAGCTGCCATTGATTCACAACATACCATAACTTTCTTCTAACCTTTCATTTCTTGTAGTGTTATCTTACACTACAGTTACAGACAGCATGTAATTGGGTCTTGTTTTAATTCAAACATTGATTCACTTTTTATTGTGCATGTATGCACATGTGTATGCTTAGAGCTTGTTTTAAACTTGGCATCTATTCACCATATCACAGACATCTTCAAGTGACCTAACACATACAATATGAGAATCTCTTATCATAGTATAGTTGAGTTCTCCTTAACTCCTATGTTGGTGGTATCGTGGTCATATGCTTTAATTCACTTTATTGTTTGTTTTGTTTGAAAATCACTTCTTATCTTTTAAAGAGGTTTGAATTATGCATTTTATATTTGCTCTCTTATGTACCATTTTCATCTTCATTATAAAATTACTCATTTGCAAGTGATTACAGTTTTCTGTTTCTCAATAACTTGAGGTTTGTAGGAAAATGAACTACTTTTGTCTTTTCATCTGCCATGTAGTCATTAAATAAATGTTTGTACAAGCTTCTGAAAATCAAATATTTCACAAATTCCAATTCTATAATATAATTTGTAAAAGGGATCTATGCCTACCCTATTAAAAAATGAAATCACAATTAATACTATCTTGCACTTACACCTTTTTTTTTCTTTATTGTCCATAATGAGTTACATTGTTTAGTGGGCCAACCATGAGTTGTTATCCCCAATTCCCCGTTGCCCCCCTTCCCCCTCCCCAGTCAGCTGGATATCCTCCTCCGTGGGCCGTCTGGATCAGTCTTTGTAGTAGGGGACCATGGATAGCCCAGTCTTCAGCCGGGTTCTCATGACCCAAGTGTGTTGTTACTGAGGGTTGCCAAGTCTCTGCTATTCTCCCCCACCATGGCTCTCACAATCTTTCCTCCCCCTCTTCTGCTCAGTTCCCTGAGTCCTGGTGGGCGAGTATTGAGGCTGCTATGGTGTTGTGAGCTTAGGGGTTTTTGTGTCGAGATTCGTTGGTTTCTGTCACACTGGCTTATCTTTTGTTGATTGAATGGCTATGGCTGTGGGTCCCTTGTTCATCCAATCATTCTCTGTGGGGTTCCATATGGATCCTCCCCTGTATGACTGTGGTGGCTCATCTCATGCCAGGATCTCAGTTTTCTGCCTGCGGTAGGTTGGTAGGGTTATATGGGCCACAGCTCCCTCGCTCTATCCTGAAAAATACAAACACAATCTCCATCGGAGAATGAGGTCAGTATCAATTAACAAATATACACCATTCTGGATTACCTAGCTTCTATTTTTAGTAGCCTCCCGGGCAGTCGCTCGCATAGTGAATCATTTTTTCTTGGGAGCCCAAGAGTATGGGATCCGGTGCATATTGTCCTGAATCCCCAGTTCCAATCAAGGGTTCCCCCTCAGTGGTTCCCCCCAGGCCCACGCTCCTCCATTGCACAGGGTGCAGTTACATCTTAAGGAAACTGCTACTATTTTTGTTTGGCTCACAGTTCTTCTTCTTCTCCTTCTTCTTCTTCTTCTTCTTCTTATTATTATTATTATTATTATTATTATTATTGTTATTATTATTATTATTTTTGGTTTTTTGAGCTATAGCTTCATATAGCCCAAGCTGGCCTCCAGTTTGCTTTGTAGCTAAGAATGAACTTGAATTCCCAATTCTCCCTGCTTCCACCTCCCAAATGCTGGGATTAGAGTCACCCAACAACTCACTGTGCTGTTCCTTTAAAAATCATTCCTTTAAGCCAGGCATAGTGGCCCGGTTTAGTTATTATAATAACCAGGAGACATGTTGTGGTGCATGCCTTTAGTCCCAGCACTTGGGAGGCAGAGGTAGGAGAATCGCTGTGAGATCGAGGCCAGCCTGAGACTCCAAGTGAATTCCAGGTCAATCTGAGCAAGAGTGAGACCCTACCTCGAAAAACAAAACAAAACTAACTAACTAAATAAATAAATAATAAAAATCATTCCTTTAAAAAATCCCCAGCTCAACACATTTGGATTGACTTTTCTTTCTGAAAATCTTTCTCATTGGTGGTCCCTATTGACTTTCTGAGTTGTCTTTTTGCACGCGGCCACTTTAATTCAGCAACACTTTGAGCACTGTCTTCTTCTTCCTCCTCTTCCTACTCCTCCTCCTCTTCTTCCTCTTCTTCCTCTTCTTCCATAGGACACTGATTCCTAAACATTTCTGTTTTCCTGGTAGAATGCTTGACTGAATATGCTGTGTGCTGTGGCTGCCACTTCCTTTTCCACAGCCAGTGCTGTCCATCGTCCAGAGCAACACCCAATGGGTGAGGCTGGCCTCCACAGCCTGGCTGCCTGTGTTTGAATCCTGACACTGCCCTTACCAGCCTAGTGACTAAGACAAACCACCCAAGCTGTAACTGAGATATATTGCTCCCTTAAGGAGTAGAAAAGAAATATAGGCGGTAATGTGGGCATAGTATACGGTGCTCCACACAAGATTAGAACCTAATAAATAGTGTTTGTGAATATGACTTATAGTAAGAAACAACATAATTCCTGACTTTGCTGTGTATATTGGCCATAACATTTTCCTTTTCCTGGGGCCTAAATATTCATTTTAGGATGTTTCTAATATTTAAACAAATGATGAATTTGTAAAAATATTGTTTCCTAAGTTTATTACTGAATACATTAAAAGTTAACCAATTGTTTTAGTAAGAGCAAGCCCTCTAGCTAAATTATTTTAAATGTATTACTATAATGCAACACAGAATCAAATATCTTGGAATTGCCAAACCAATGTAATTATTTTTTTCTTTTCCTTATGCTTATATTCTATGCAGTTTTACTAAACCATGGTCCCAAACTTAAGGCTTGGGGGTAATATAGTATCACATAATTATTTTTTCTGTCAAGGAACAACATATTTATCAAATAATAAGTACCTATGATTATTACTATCATAAAAAATAACGTGCATCTTGATTCTCATGTTGAAAATGTTGCATGTCTAGCATATTTCAGACGTAATGTGAAATAATTCATGTAAGTTCAGATGCACTTCATTCATTACGTATCTGCTGAATTTCATAGTGTATTGAAGCATCAAAAATGTAATTATACCCTAAAATGAGAGCAAAGTTAGCAAGGTATTAGTATGTACTACAGAACGACAACACAGTGCCCCCTACGTAAGGCATGGAGAAACACCATTGTCTCTTTCCATAAGCTGGTGGGTTTCCATTCAGGACAATGTCACAAAGCATCTAATGACTTCTTCAGATGTATTCCAAAAATCCCTTGAGAACAGTTCTGCTTTGCTGCTAGACTGGAGAATATCTCTATTCCTTTCTTAGAAATCTCTTTTTTGTTTCTGTGTATTAGAGAGCTATCTTGGGGCTCAAGATATGGCTTTTGGTAGTTAAAAGCACTTGCTTGCAAAGCCTGACAGCCCATTATCAATTCCCCATTTTTCCATGTAAAGCCAGCTGCACAAAGGGCCATATACATCTGGAATTAATTTGCTGTGGCAGGGAGCCCTAGTGTGTCCATTCTCTCTCTCTCTCCCTCCCTTCTTCTCTCTCTAAAAGATTTTTTTTAAAAAAGCTACCCAGTTGGCTGTGAATAAGAAATTTTCAAGGGGAAGAGGAGCATGTAGGTGAAATGGCACACTTGCTACTGGCCACACCTTCCCAGGTGATCACACTTTCTCTGTATTGAGGCCAACCTCAAGTGCCCTCGTCAAGTTCAGAATGTGGTTTCTAAGTAAGTAAAGGACACCTGAGCACCAGGACCCAGAGCATCTAAAGCTCGTTGCAGGGCTGGGGAAATGGCTCAGCCAGTAAAGAGCTTGCCCTGGAAGCATGGGGAATTGGGCTTTATCCCCAGAATTTAAGGAAAAATTTCAGGCATGGTGGTATGGTGCTTGTAATTTCACTAATGGGGAGGTGGAGACAGGCGAATTGTGGGGCTCACTTGCCCGCCAGTCTAGCTAATTTAAGAGCACTCCAGGCCAATGAGATGGAGTCTAAAATAGAGGTAAATGACATTCCCAAGGTACAACGTGTGAGGTGGTCTTCTGGCCTACACACACACACACACACACACACACACACACACACACACACACACACACAATTGATAAATGCAAGAACGGCTATTGAATGCAGGTTACATCTGCCCACTGTATGTGGGCACACATTTATCAGGGCACAGCCAGGCTCATTTGCTCATGCATCATGTGTGTATGCTCACATCTATCATAGCAGAATTTCAAAGTGGCTGTAGAGATGATAGTACCAGTAAAGCCTCTGCAATTTATTGTCTAGCCTTTTTTGAAGAAGCTTGCTCACCCATAGCTCAAGGAACTGTTCAAATCCAACTAGGGAGATAAGGCACTACTTACATTTGTTTTGGAATGTTATTCATACGCTGTTGACTTTGATATAGATTCATGTATGTGTCACATCTGGAGCTTGGCCAGCCTCTGCCTTGCTAATTTTTCTAAATGTCAGAGCCTCTCTTGCCCTTCTGATAGAGACTGTGCTTAGTGCATTGTGCCTGAAAGCCAGAGGTCTGTCACTCTCTCATAAGAGCTTCCTAGCCACTGTAAATTTGGAGGAGATTTCTGTGTTGGCTACTGTATTGCTATTCTCATCTCTATTTTGTACTATGTCTCAATTAATCTGACAAGCAAACCTGTTTTCTTGTCCTCTATAAAGGAGGTAAGGGTTTTTTCTAAACTTATAAACATGTTCTCTAAAAAATCAATATGTATTTTTATAGCTCATTATTAACTCAATAGCTTTCTTGATGGAAGGATCTTAATTAGCTGTCTTTTGAAATTCTCTTTTATATTTTTAATTCATAAACCTCCCTTAATCTCTCATGGTAATTGCAACTTTCAAGAATGATTGGAAAGTCTTTTAGACAACAGTATTTATGTGTGTTCCAGGGATGTTTTACTCTAATGTGTTGGTATAAAATTTTTAACAAAATGTTGCAAATATCTGACCACTCACAATGTTATTCTCATCTATCACGTTTCTCTTGCCATCCAATCAAGACAGGAGTACAGTGGCCAGAAATTAAGACTCTGGAGTCCAGGCATTATTAATTGGATCTAGAGTCTTGCTACTCTTGAAAGAAGGGGTCCTGTAGAATTGGGGCTGTTGGTTGAGTATCTAATGTTTTTAAAAAAAAGGCATAAATAGTCCCCTAGTCCCCAGCCCCCACTTAATGCTGGGGATTAGAGTAGATCGTTTTTCTCTTTTTCCCTTGGCTTCTTGAAAAGAAGGAGGTATAACTCTGTATTTGGTGACTCTGGACCCCAGGCCCAGAGTCCTAGTGCTGTTAATAGGGAACAACTGCCTGACCCCCAAAATATAAGCAGGTGTTTTCATGGATGAGTGTTCACTGATAGGAAGTTTAAGCTGAGGGCCTATCAGCTATGGATGAGTAGATTTTTCCTATAATAAGCTATAATTCTGCAATTCTTTTCTCAAAAGAGAGAAGTCAAGCTACACATTTCTATTTTATATCCCTTATAAATTAAGAAGTAATGTGATAAGCTAGAAATAAATACATAGTTTGTATTGTGAACAACAACTCTACCAGATGCATGGGGCATTCTTGATATCAAGATTTAAAAAAGGAAAAAAAAAAAACAGAATCAAAGCACCTTGCCCAGGGCACCTGCTAGGTTTCCATTAATATTGACTCCTTACCTTCTTTGCTTATTTCCTCCTTGATAGTTGGATGTGGGTGTACTTGAGAACCATGGAGGTAAACAAAACTATAGTTGATCACTCAAATAAATGATTTATGCTATTTAATCTGGCAAGCATCTCAGTGTTTGTGAAACCTCTAAGTAGTTAAAACCCTTCTTATCTTCATCTGTATTTTTTGATATTCAGTGGGCTCACTGTCCTATGATCTACCTTGGGTATTTCAGAACACAGATGCCAGAGAGACATATGGTGACACTAAAAGTTAATGTCATTGCAAAAGTCTAATAGTGATAAAATGATCAAGTTATGATCCAGGAAACCTTGCCGTGAAGGTCACAGTGGTGTCTGCATTGCTCAGAGGGCTGGTGTGATCTGTGCAGTCTCATTCAGGCCCAGATTAATTTTACATGAAGAGAGTATAAAAGCTTCAATGAAAATATATATTGTTTCTATAAAAAGTCACTGGCCTTTCCTTTCTTTAAGCTCAGTATATAATCTTGAAACATTATTTGCTAAATAATAAATTAAAAATCAGAAGCTCTTTTTGAAAAAAAAACCTTATAGAATGCCATATTTAGAACACATCTAAATTAGATATTGAAAAATTCAATTCAAATGTTCAAAAATAAATTAATTTGGTAGCAAAAGGCTTATTCGGCTTCCATTCTCCTAAAAATTCAAGAAATAGTCACATAAAAATTCTTGAGCTTGTAGTTGGCTGCTGTGTTTTACTGGTTACTATGCATTGTTCATTTATCCTGGGATTAGGAATGTTTTTCTACATATTATGTGAATGGATCAAAAGCTAAAAACGTATGTCAATTGGAGTCTGCTTTTTGTTATGGGAGTTGTTTTATCTAGTCTCCTCTCTGTACCTATAACTAGTACAATTTTCTGTGCTGTGACTACAAAGAGAAGGCATTGATTTTTAAGGAGGGTAATTTGTATAAATAATGCTTCCTTTGCCATCTGGTGAATGATGCAAAAATAATGGATTCAATTTAGATTATAACTTAATTGTGAACAGGGCTGAAGAGATGGCTTAGCAGTTAAGGCGTTTGCCTGCAATGCAGAAGGACCTGAGTTCGAGTCCCCAGTGCCCATGTAAAGCCAGATGCACAAGAGGGCTGGAGGCCCTGGCGTGCTCATTCTCTGTCTCTCTCTGTCTGCCTCTTCCTCTC
>PVHP010035156.1:0-18667 GCA_004024765.1 Zapus hudsonius | reverse complement strand
GTTTGTGTTTTTCAGAAGGCATTAAGAGAGCTGGGGACAACTCAATTCCACCAAATCATTGGATGAAGGCTGACATCCTGTCAGGAGACAAACCACACCTAACCTTCACACAGGGCCAGGATGAAACCTACTAGAAAGTGACGAGACAAACAGGAGACCAATCACCACAGCAAGTCTGATAACCCATGAAAGGTCAGTGAAGACAGGCACCAACAATACCTAACACAATCCAAATCAGAAGTCCAGAGACATGTAAGATCTCAACAATAAAGCAGACTTAAAACTCACCCACCATGATTCAGGGAACTGAGTGGAAGAGGAGGTGTAACAAATGTAAGAGCCATGGTGGGGAGAATATCCAGAGACATTGCCCCCCTCAGCAACAATACACAAAGGGAGAAGAAAAGAAGAAAAACTGGCTACCTCTGTGCAGTTTATACCCCCTAACCTATGGACAGATCCAGTATGCACACTGAGGAAGGACCCCAGTGGGTAGAGGACAGAGAGGAGGGAAATGGGGGCACCTTCACAAGATTTGCTCATACAATGTATATATTCATACATAATAAAGATATTAATTTTTTAAAGCTGCAGTTTTTCTCCAACCAAAAAAATTAATGTAATTGCTGAAAGTATATATAACATTTATGTTTCAAGAGTGTAATATACATCAAGAGAGTTGTATGCATTGAGAGGGTAATAGCATACATAAAATATCATTTATGAGTAGAGCACAAAAGATGATAGAACATGATCTGATATTTATTTGAAGGGAGATGGTGAGAAATTAAAGATGCATATCCTAAGTTACAGAAACATTAAGGCACAGGAAAGCAAGGTCTATGTAGCTGAAAGGGCTAACAGGTTTCTAGAGATTGCTGGAATTTAACAAAGAAACTCAAGTCCAAAAGAAGACAATGAAAGAGACAAGGATTAAAGGCGCAGGTGGAGAGCAAGAAAGAAGGTGACAGGTTTTGTGTGTCACTGAAACATTCTAAGTAGTCAACATTTCAGTATTTTTTCCACTATCCTTTATTCTGTTGAGGCAACATAATTATTGATACCTGACCTTCTTTTTGGGGGGTAATTTTCCCAAAAGCACATTTTATTTTAATAATTTGGTGGTAATGTTACAATTGTTGTAAAGAGTACCTTCATGAAATGTGATTAAATTTATAAACTCATCAAATGTAACATTTACCACACACAAAACATATGGAATGTAATAGATGATATCAAAAGACCAGGCCCTCACCACAGGAAAGAAAAAAAAATACAGAGGAAATCATTACATATTTAATGCTGCCAACAAAACATGTAGCTATGAATTCCGGTTACTATCACATCCAAGTAACTATGAGCTTGTCCATGTCACTTAAACACTCTATGTTTGGCTTCTTCTATCTATCCATGTTCTCAAGATCTGTGGGAACAAAGATCAAATTAAGGACAAAATTAGTGTATTAATAATGATCCAACATTTTAAAATGTATGCCTATTTTCTCATCCCTATTGTCTTTTGTAGTTCATTACTTTGTGTGTGTGTGTGTGTGTGTGTGTGTGTGTGAGAGAGAGAGAGAGAGAGAGAGAGAGAGAGAGAGAGAGAGAGAGAGAGAAATGTGTGTATTTGTGCTCATATGCATGTGGGCATACATGCATGTAAAGGGTGACATGCAATATCTCTTTCAGTCATTCTTCACTTTACTTTTTGAGCCAGGTTCTCTTGCTGAACCTAAAACTGACTGATTTGGCCAAACTAGCTGGTGAGCAAACTCCATGGTGCGCCTGTCTCTGCTTCCCAGTACTGCAATGGCAGGGATGTGCCATTGTACACGGCTTTTACTTGGGTACTGGGCATCTGATCTCAGTTCCTCATCCTTGTGTGGTAAGCATTTCATGGACCGAGCTATCTCCCCAGCCCCTGGCTTTGGAAATTTAAAAAATCCTCACAATGTATGAATTGGTGTTATTTAAACCTTGTTGCATTGTGTCTTTCTAAACCTTAGCAGGTGATCTGCAGGCTTTGGGCTTTGAGGCCCAGGAATCTTTGCCTGTCTGAATTGCTGCCTCTCACTGCCTGCAGCATCTGCCTGGGAATTCATTCTGCAGCCTGTCTCCAACCTGCTCAATGCACCATTCTGGTGAAACGGGACAAGACGGTTCAATACGTGAGTACTTTGTGTTATCTTTAAATCAGATTAAACATTTTTTTCTCCTTAAATTGTCAGTATGCAGTATGGTAAAGATGCTGCCAGAATTGTAAAAGTGAATACTTAAACTTGGTGAGGGCATAGCTCAAAGTAAAGTCACAAAACGAATATAGACAATCACTGTCAGAAGCAGAAATGGTGAACAGACACTGCGGATTCTCACTTGTGCTCGTCCTCAGACCCAGGCCAGGCCGAGGGCTAACATACCAATAGCACTGTGGCTCTATGGGTAACTGCCCCAGAAACTTTCACCTTTCGTGTTTTACTTTCTTCGTGTTAAAAAGCACTGGAAAGTTTTCTAGGAGTCAGAACATTATGTTTTTTCCTGTTTTCCGCAAAGCCAGATACACTGAGCCTGGTTAGTTCTAGTGAGGCTCCCTGGACTTCACTCCTCACTAGATTCAATGAGGAAGGCTGTCACTGATGTGCAGAAGTAAAACACGAATGGACAGCAAAGGTGGCATCAATGCAGGACGGTTGAGCATCCTGAGTCAAAAGGTCTTAGATGTGAAATACTCTGAAACCCAAAACTTTCTGAGTGTCAGTACAACATCATAAATGGAAAATTTCATTCATGACCTCTTGTGAGAAGTGGGATTCAAAAGACAGGCATGGTAAGACAACTGTATAAAATTACCTTCATGCTTTCTAGTAAGAAATCTATTATAATGAGTATATAGGCATGAATATATACACACTATGAATGAATGTCTTGTTTAGACTTGGCTTCCATTACCAAGATGCCTCCACTGTTCCAATGTTGAAAACATTAGAACCTCAAAAACAAAACAAAACAAAACACTCCTGCATGTTAGAGAAATGATTCCACTTGTTCTTTAAAGCAAAAAGAGAGCAGAAATTACTGAATATTTCAGGTTCAAAGAGATGCAGAATTAGGAATGATTTTCACCTGAGTTTTTGCATTCTCTCTGGTAAATATACATTTATTATTATTATGCATATATGTGTGTGGCTTCACACATGTGTACAGGTGCATGTGGAGGCCAGAGGACAACTTCAGGTGTCATCCTCAGGAAGAACGCGTACTTTCTGTGAAAAATGATCTCTCATTGGCCTGGAGCTCACTCATTAGGCCAGACTGGCTGGACAACCAGCTGGGGATGTGCTCCTATCTCCTCCTGTGCGACTGGGGTTTCAACCACTCCTAGAATTTTTCTGTGGGTTCTGGGGTCCAACTACACTGTGTTAGAATTTGCTGGAAAAAAAGTTTCTACAGGGTCAGAATATTATTTCTTTTACTGTTCTCCACAGTGCTTATGCTTGTGAGGCAAACATTTTACCACTGAGCTATGTCCCCAGACCCAAATAGAGTTTGAATTAATAAATATTTTTCTTATTGTTTATTTCTATATATTTATTTACATTTTTTGGCTCTTATGCTTACCGGGAATGATAGTATACACATGAGGATGAGAATAAATTTTGCATGCTTTGCAGTGATGGACCATGCATGTGCACATGAAATATGTGATGAAGACTACTTTGAATGTTTGGAAGCAAGGAGGACAGTTCCTCCTGGTTTTGAATCATTTCTAATGATCCCATGACCATTCTATTCACTTTTCCTTTCAATTTCCTTTCACGTTAATGAGGGGAAGCTTTTAAAGGACTAATTCAGCATGATGAAATTAAAACAAGCACTGAAAGTTCATGAATTGAATATGTAAAAACATATGAACCATTATGGACTTCTCTGACCAAGGTGATCAGACTTCTGTAAATGTGATACATTGTAGAAGTCAAGTCTGCAATATGTCATCCATCCATCCTTGTTTAAATGCATCAGACTGACAACCTTCCTGTCATTACATTTTTTCTAGTATTTTCTAGTACATGGTACACTTGACAAAATATTTGGTCATTAAGAGAATTTTTTTTTTAAAAGAAGAATGAAATCCCTAAACACTTATATTTTCTTTAAATGGGAAAAGTGTGTATTAGCAAAATGATCAAGTCATTGGATTATTTAAAATGCCTGCAGAGTTGTCAGTTACTAAGTGGTCGCTTTGTTCAGACAATAATGAATGGTGTGGAAGTGTTTGCTAAAAGATAAGGTACAAGGAGTTAGGCTTTCTGGACTTGTGATTAGGAGCTGTGCAGCCCCATTCAACAGCACACTCAGTGTCTTAGCACCTTATTTTCTCTCCTGCTTTGATGTCAGAGCAGTGGTCCCCCTATGACATTAGTAGAGTCAACTTAGATACTCAAAGTGCAGTGTTTATACAACTGGAATCAAGGAAGTTGGTGACATCTTGAGTGAAGTCAGGTGACTATGCCAAGTAAAGATGCTCTTAACATATCACCTTGTTACTCCTGGTGATTTAAAGGAAGAAAAAAAAAGTAGTCTTACTTTGAGCAACTATGGGATGAAGTTGCTTCATTCATGTCAAAACTGTCAGGGAAAGAAGCTGACCTTTCGCTTTCACATTTTTTTAAAGAATTAAATTGTTAAGAAAATATTACCCAAGTAAGTCTTTATTATTGTTGTTGTTATTGCTTTGGTGTGTGTGAGGGCCTTTCTATCTAAAGTCAGGCTGGCCAGAAATTTGCAATCCTCCTGCCTCCGCCTCCAGAGTCCCGAGACTATAGGTGTGCACCACCACACCCAGCCCCAAATTAATCTTTTAAACTATTTTCTTCTAAATGCAATCAATAAATAGATGAATAAAAATGTAAAATTAATGGAGGTGATGTCAAACCTTTGGTACTTGGAGACTTCCTCTCCACAGAGGAGACTGACCCCCTCTCTGCTTTCCCTGGTGTTCAGCCCTCTTTCTCTTTATAAATGGTTCCATTGTCATTTGAGCTTCATTTCTGTCTGCACAAGCATTCCTACGTGAGCCCTTCTAGGAACACCAGCTTTCTAAAATCATTCATTCTATGTGAAACAGACTCATGCAAAGTCACCATGACAAGACCAGAAGGAAATCAACGCCCACGAGGATCACTTTCATGTCAGCCTGCCCTGCAGAAGCCAGATTCACTGTAGAGCAGAAAATAGATGTGAAGTAATGGAATTGCAGCCTCAAGTGTATCAAAATTACACAAAACAGAGCTGAAAGCTGGAATTCCCTCGTGAGGGCACAGTTACCTACTTGTCCTGGAGACATTTCTGAGACAAAAGGGACTCCAATTCTTCTTACAAAACATTTTGTGGTGATTCTGCTTGCCATGCAGATTCTGTATATTTCTAGAACTTGTGTGTATAAATAGCATGTCATAAGAGGGGACGATTTAGGGGAAATAATAGGCATTAATTAAATATGGACAATAGGCAACGAGGCTTCTTAGGTTTCTAAAATTAAAGAAGATGATTCAATAATACAAAGCTCTGCCATTATTAGCTTCCGGGCATCTCTGTTAATTGTTCCTTTTGTGACCTGTATACTCCATCTAAACACAGTGTGTGAGCGAGAGCCCCATATTATTTTCCAGCTGGTATTTCCTGAGACCAGTCTGAAGCTTATGGGGCTGAACAAAATGGGGAAAAAAGAAATCAGTCTTTCATGAAAAAAATGCTTATTAAATAGGATACTAGAAGAAATTTTGGTATTTGTCCTACCTTTGGCTTATATATTTTGAACTATGAAGATACAGGTTTCTCTAGCTTTTGATCATTAGACAATTTTTAAAGTTCTATGTGAGATATCAGTGTCAACGAGCTATAAAACCGATTTGCTATTGTCCACACAGTAGGGAAAAAAAAAAAACAGTATCAGGGGTCATTTCAGCTCATATCATAAGTAATGAGGAACAACTTTTGTCTCTAGCTTCCTAGAGTTTATTATTTTTTTTTCTGGAACTTTATTAAATGCAGGCAGGTTTATCACAGATTCTAAAGATTATTGCCAAGGGTGTTTTCAGAGGACCCCGGAGTTTATAAATATGAAATGGCTGGCTCGGCCCGTTTATTTCATTTATTAAGGTTAGAGAGGAAATATGAGGAATGAAACTCACATTGATGAGAAATATAAACATGTGAATTTATCTTTTTTTTTTATAAATAACTGATCTTTTACTGCATTGCAATAGGAGTTACCACATGGGATAGTAGTTATACCATAATCAGCGAGACTATCACTTGCTGTGTGACTTTGAGTGAATTCATCATCTTCTCTGAGCTTATACTACCTTATGTATAAATTAATGGAAATAATATATGATTCCCCCTTGAATGTTTGAGAGAATCAAACAGATAGCAATGCTGAGGAAATGGTCAGTGGTTAAAAGCACTTACTGTTCAAACCTGACAACCAGAGAACAGATCCCCACAACTCCTAAAGCCGGACTCAGTGCACACACATTTATAGTCCCTGTGCACCTAAGAGGTACAGAGCCAGAGAAATCCTGGAAACCTGCAGGTCAGATAGCCTGTAGATGCAGAGCACAAATGAGAGACTATGTTTCCAACAAGGTGGAAGGTGAGGTCAAAGACATCAAGGTGTCCTCTCACCCCCCAACCCCACAATACGAATCACATTACAAAATGCAAGGGGCAATCGATTGCTAAACAAAGTTAGAGACTCTAGGAATACTGGGTATTTCATGTGACCTCAGTCAAAGGCTGTCACTCTATGATCACTGGCTTCTCATTTATAAAATGCACTAGATGAACCCTGACAATGTTTAATGCTAAAAAACTGAAATCATTAAATTTGAAGTCTATGAAAAGGAGTACTTTTTATCAAGAAAGAAAATTTAAAATTAAAGCTGATTTTGGTTGAGTATTTTCAAATTAGTTAAAAATGCACGGTCCCAGAGGCAGAAACCAGACAACTGAAACTTTATAACAGGAGAGGAAAGGAGAAAAAAAATCATGAATATAGAGAAAAGATGAAGAGAACTGGAGCGGGGGAGAGGAACTATAACAATTACTGTCAACTGGAAGAAGGGGAGACGGCAAGGGGGGCAATGGAGGAAATTACACCCCTGTTGACTTCTGCTAACACAGCCCCTTCCATTCTGTAGAACAAAGGTGAATGAAGCGTGGCTGGTAATATTTAAGATATTATGAATTCATTTTGTAGACAAAATTTAGACTGGGAATGAGGACTCATCTGTCATCATCCCGTCTTCTGTCAAACGCATGTTGCCCTTGGCAATGGGTCTGCTGTTACTAATTTCGTTTTTGTTTAGAAGCTTGCTTTTCCTCTTTGGTTCTCTAAGTTACTGGAAATTAAAAAAAAAAAGATAGAAATCACAAAAGAAAAGTGTCTTTGATTGATTTCTGACGGTGGCCCTGACATCACTACAGTTGACGTGATGCCACTGAGGGTGTGAGGGTTATTACCTGGGGGAGGGGTGCACTCCCCTCCTTTTCTGTGGCTTCTATTGTTACAATAGTGCATCTGAATTTTACAGAGATTTGGGGGAGAAAAGCAGTAGTGATTAGCTGGTGACAACTGGGAAGACCCACTTTTGATTTCAGCCTTTCAATATGATATTTCCTAATAATAGTCTGGAGAAGTCAGTGTCCTTATCAAATTTCAAATTTTCTTTAGCCCTAAAAAATTCATATGATCCTTCTAAGATATGGGGTATACAAATCTAATGATTAATCTTAGAATACCCCAAATCCTGCCTGGAATTCTTTTGGCTAATAATCAGATGTACCAAGTAACAGTCATGTTGTTAATTGTTGGACACTAAGCTACCCTTTAATGAAGTATCCTTACAAACGACCTTTGGAAATAACCTCCTAGTTCACATAACCCTCTAAGTTTTTTTTTTTTTTTTGGCTGACAAGTTTGGATTCTGTGTACAACAAAAAGACTATCTGCTTCTTTCATCTATCTCTCTAGCACTATTTTGCTATAAAGACACAGGAATATCTATTTAAATTATTCATAAGCTTTAGATAGAAACCTAAGCAAATTAAAATGTAGGCCAATATAGAGAGAAATGATAATGGGCATATAAGTATTTGTAGCTTCTGTAGCTTCCATTGGGACAATCATAAAATTAATTTCATACCTTGCACAGTAATTTCAATGGGGACAATTTCTTAGTTCATGGTCAAACTTGTTTCCAACATTGATGGAGATGAACACTAGAGAAAGTATTGAATTTTCTTCCTAATTAGCTTTTTCTTATGAAATAGCTTCTTAATAATTTCCCTTCGTGTCCAGTACATAAAGGTATCTATTCCTTTTAAACTGTATGTGAATTTAATTTATATGCCAATGATGTTTAATGCATTGCCTTGTCTGCATCTCATTACTGTCATTAATAAGCGCTGGAGAACATCTAGTTACAAGGTTAATTGGGACAAATCTGGACTCCTTTCTACTGTAAATATGCTGTATCTAAGCAGTGCGTTACTCTCAGATGTGTGGTTGAAGTTATAGTCTTTTACTTCGCATTCCTACTTCTGTCATCCAAATCAATATAAATGCAGTATGAAGTGACTTTTCTGCATATATTGTACAGAAAAAAATATTATCTTTTATTTTGCTTTTTGAAAATAGGATTGCTACTAAATTGCCACATGCTGCATAGTCCTGCAACCTCACCTTTTAATTGTTTTAAGGACCCTATGCTACGAGGAAGAATTCCTATAAATTTGGTGAAATTCACAGAAAATTTCCATGAGAGAGTCAAACCAAAGTTTAAATATTTTTAGATTAAAAATATTTTGTTGTGGGAAGAATAAAATTCTCAGTTATATTGCCTGGGCTAGTCTGAAACTGGTGGTCTCAACTAACCCCCCTGTCATGATTTCATCCAGGTGTCCCCCAGAAACAAATGAATGTGTTCTGAGTGATTGATCCTCAGCTGATGGCAGTTTGGGTTTTACAACCTCACTGGAGCTGTGTTGTTGGGGGTGGGCTTATGGGGGTTATAAGCCAGCTTCCCCTTGCCAGTGTTTGGCACACCTTCCTGCCGCTGTTTGCAGTGCTGTGGCAGAGGTGATGGCCACCCCTCTGCTCATGCCATTATTTTCCCTGCCAGAATGGAGTCTCCCCTTGAGTCTGTAACCCTTATAAACCCATTTCTCCACAAGCTGATTTGCTTGGGTTCTTTCTGCACAGCAACTAGAAAGCTGACTGTAACACCCTTATTTATTCTTCTCCCAAGTAACTGGGATTACAGGCAAGACCCATCATGCCTGGCTATAAATATTTTTAGGTTTTAAAATGCATAATGCTACTTGTTGCCAGAACCTGATGTGTTGAATAACAAAATCACCTCCTTTCTATAGCTATTAAAGCAAAGTTTACTTCGTGCTTTAACAAGTTTTTATTTTATTTTGCATTATCACAATCTGCTCACTTAAAAGAACTGACCCTTTGATATTAATGGTTCAGCACAAGTAGGTTTTTCAACTTGATGTTTATTATGTGTCCTAAGTGTTGTTTTAGTCCAGGTCTTGTAAAGCAGTCAAGGCAACTATAATGGCATTTTTTGAAATATATTGGAAAATAATAAAAGGTAACAATTAAAATTCATATATATATGTATTTTTGAGTTTTAATTTTTCATATGCCTGTGTGAAAATGAAGGAAGGAAAGAAGGAAGGGATAAACAGACATGTGCACTGGGTAGCCATCTTATTATAGCAAGGCGGGAACAAACTAGGGTGCAATGAGTGTAACTTGCTCCCATAACTACCTGAATGTCTAACTACTTCCCCCCCATACCTGCCTGTCCCAGCGTACCTGCAGCAGTTTTAAACTTCTGCTTGGATGGGCCAGGTTGGGGCATCTACCCTCTGCCCCCACTTTCCTGCTTCTCCTGCCCTGGCATCTACCTCTTGCCCCTAAGGTCCTTAGAACAAACACTCTAGAGGTGGCACTCATGGAGCTTTGCAGATACCAGTGGCATCGTGAGACAGTACTTTATCTTCTATCAAATCCAACAGCTACCTTTTCTCTCCCCCCACCCCAACCCCCGCCAACAGGGAAACTCATGTGCTGTCACCTCCACCTGCCACCAGCAAAAGCTGTCCTTTCCTATGGCCTCCCTGCTGTTGGAATATCAGTCAATCTTCACGTAGAATGAGCCCATGCTTTGCTTAAGTACACTGAGATCACCTGGAGGTCGTGTGTCCTTTAGAGCCATGTGAAACCTATTTGGATAACTACCAGGGCCCAACAAAGATGCTGGTCATGGGTCCCTGTCTCTTTTCCCTCCCTGCCAGCGTGCTCTCTCGTGCATTAGTGTCTTTTCTCAGCATGCTATGTGACCCCCAGATCTGCAGTTACCTTTTATGCTTCGGTGATGTCTAGGAAGCTGAACCCCAATATCTAATTGACTTGAAGGCCCCATGCAAAGCATCCTGTTTTAGTGTTCCTATCCTGCCTCTAGCTGGTTCTAGGGACAGGAACTTCCAGCTAAACTTGCAAAGTCATTTGAAACAGTGCCCATTTCTATGTCTGGGGCATTAAATCTGAAATAGGGCACATCATAAGCCCCATGAAAACCCAGAAGTTGGTAACTTTCCCATTCTGTACCTTTCTGTCTAGGAAGAATTACCTGGAGGAGAGGTGGGCACTACCATCCCTGCCTTGCAGTGCTTATAAATAAATCCCATGCTCTGTTGGATATGATGGCGTTCTACTCATAAGAGGCCCATACACCCAACTCCCAGCTGTGAGGAATGTTAAGTGCTGATGGCTCACAGTTCTGTCCCTTTCCAGGTGTGAGCTGCCTCTCCCAAGGTGAGATTCCTAACCTGTGACCAGTGCCAAATAAAGGACTACAGAGGCATGAGTGTATTAAAAATTAAATTAAAAATACATGCTTACCTTTCTCTGAACAGGGATATATATCTCCAGGGTAGTTATTGTATAGTTTGAGGTAGTGTAGGCTAACTTAATAAGTGATACTCAGTTGTTAACGTTCTGCCACCTTTAGCTGGTCACCTGCCCCTCTAGGTAGTGGGTGTTCATTACTGTACTTTCACCGTTGTTCCCACTGAACATGCGGCAGTCAGTCGTTAAGAGGCAAACAGGGCAGTTGTGCATTAAGACATGCTCAAACGTTCCACACAGAAAGGAGTCACTGCATTTTTGGAAGGAAGGGACAGTGTGTCTCTAGGAACATGATTTGACTGTGCGCTGACTGTAATGGAGACAATCACCATCTTTAGTGTCTGTTTTCCAGCAATCAATACATGAGGAACTACTATTTTTATAAATCAGTTTTCGTGGTCAGGACTGTTGACTGTGAAGTTATTTTTGTTGTAAATAGGTAGACATTAGGAGACTTGGAGGTCATCAATGGAGGGGCCCCACCTCCCATTTCCCTGGAGTTAAAGGGAAAGCTATGGCTTCCTCCTGTGAGAGTGAAACCAAAAGTGCCTGTCAATCACCATTTCAGGAGACCAGCCTTCATTCACAGAAGTGCTAAGGAGGTGGTGGGAGGAATAGTTATTGCCTTAATAGGGTAATGCACAATGCTAGCAGAATCCCCCCACCCCCGTACAGTTGCTGTTAGACACTCACTGCTAAACTGGCCTGCTTTTCTCAGTTCTCACTCAGAAAGTGTGACTTTCCCCTTTTCTCCTCTCTCTCTCTCTCTCTCTCTCTCTCTCTCTCTCTCTCTCTCTCTCTCTCTCTCTCTCTTTTAGTTTTTCAAGGTAGGGTTTCACTCTAGCCCAGGCTGACCTGGAATTCACTGTGTAGTCTCAGGCTGGCCTCGAATTTATGGAGATCCTCCTACCTCTCTGCCTCTAGAGTGCCAGGATTAAAGGCGTGCACCATCACGCCGAGCTTTCTCCTTTCTCTTTTTTGACTAAAATCCTAGTATGTTTCCTTAATACTCAGGGGCTTTTGACACTATTTTCTCAATAAAACTCTTACTTTATCACACCTCATCTTCTGTGAGCCTACTTTTGGGGGGATTGGTAAGTGAAAGTACTTGAACATAATCTGCAAAAATGGGATAATTTGTGATTGGAAAAGCAGAGTTTTCCTATGGGCTATTTGAACATCTCTGATGTAGTAATATTGCAATCATATTGTTTGTACTCTTTATTTTTTTTTAAAAAATTACAAAGTACAATTCAACCCCCTACTCCATGGACTTATCCAGTATGTCCAACAAGGAGGATCCCCAGTGGATTGGGACAGGGAGGAGGGAAATGGGGATAGCAGCATAATATTTGCTCATACAATGTGTCTAATTTTGGATAATAAAGATATCAACTAAAAATTACAAAGAGAATTCATATAAAAATATGAAATATAAATAAGACTTGTGCTGTTTAAAAAACCCACAGTATTAGAATATGTTGCACTCATACCTTCAAAAAGATATATAAGACTTTTAGCTCTCCCTGCTTGTACGTGGGACAATTTGGGGTACTGTGATTCCAACAGTAATCTACAGGACTGTGTGGGATTTTAGATAAAGATTATTGGTTGAGTTTCCACATTGACCAAATGTACTAACAAAAAAGTTTTTAGGTTGGAAACAGACAAACCTTTGAGTGAGCAAGGAGAGAAGTCCAGTGATGGAGAATCTAACATAAGGACATCAATTCTTCAGCTTTTCTTGGCTCTGTAGATTAAGATGGGACCAGACGTGAAATAATAGTTTGACTTTAATTTATTCTATGTGAGCCAGTTAATTGCTATCTGCATTATGAAAAGTATTAAAATATTTAGCTAAATAATAATTACAACTCAAATGTTTAAAAGGCTTCAGGGTTATGTTTTTAAAAACTGTATATATTTATCTTCTCTAATTATTTCAATCCTTTTTTTCCTCAAAAGAAAGAAATATTTTACAAAGAATTGAGCCAAGTAATAACATGTACAGTTTCTGTTGGCATTTTTCAGTGTGTCTTTTTTTATGTTACAAATATGAGCTGACTCCTAAGAGTATTAAAACACACACACACACACACACACACACACACACACACACACACACACACACACACACACACACTAAAAGACAAAATGTTGCTTGTGCTGAAATTAAGAAAAGTGTATTCATCTGAGAAATATCTTTATATCTGGAGATATATACTCATAGGCAAATGAAGCAAAGGCTATAATTATTTGGTAATTAATACTCCCAAATTAATTCCTTTCCTAAGGAGTCACTCATGCTTTAACTGATATAGAAAAGCCAGGTCGTGAAGGGGTTCCCTCTAATCTCAGAATGATGGCCTATGTGATTTTCCAGGATCTGCAAATAAAATCTAATCAGTTCTGAAAGCAATCAGGTCCAGCCAATCAGAAACAGATCCATGGGGCAGAAAATCAGAATTTAAATAAAAGTTGCAATTAGAACCAACAGTACTAGCATTCCACTCGTTTAAGTTCTCAAGCGCTAAGAGACGGTGAGAAAATTACCTCCACAGTAGGAATAAGAAGGGCTGGTGAAGATTTTTGCCTCCTGATAGAATATTGAAAATTATCTTCATCAGTAGGTTAATTGACTTAATTTTCCTTCCGATAGTAACTTTCAAATGCTTGGTCTTAATTAGCATGGGTAAATGAGAAGTGTAGGTGATTCACACTTTTCAGTTTTCTTATTCTCCAGAGATTTCCATTCCTTTCCCTTAAGATCCTTGAAACTGCTGAGGGCTACATTGATTAAAATAAATTATGCTGGTATTTTAAAACAGTAAAAATGTACATGGAATTTACTCATGCCTGGTCTGAAAAAAAAAAAAAAACACATCTGACAACTAACGTATAAGAGAGCCAGTGTGAGCTACTTAGACAAACGTTTTATTTACTAATGCTGAAAATTGCAAAAACGCATCTTTAAATGCTGCCATTGAGGAGAAGGGGGTTCAATAGAGAATAATTTAGAAAAAGAAGTGCTTTGATATATAATAAGATCCTACGAGGGAAAACTAATATTAAAAAGAATGGTGGAGGTATAAAAAGAGGAAAATCTTATTTTCTATTCTTGGGTTATTTTCTTTCAATGTGACTGACCTTAAAACTCCTAATGTCAGCATCACCCTGATAAAAGAGTTTCCATCAGCACCAAAGACTCTTTTTCAAATCTGAGGTTTTGTATGTCTTCCTGAGCTGTCATATGTGACATAATTTCTTCTTTCATGGTAATCAATATTGCATTGAAAACAATATATTACTTATTAATCCCTGCAGAATAATCTTCCAGACTATTGAATTGGAACTAGAAGAATACTATGGTACTATTTGAATTATTTGGCACAAATATATTCTGTGATACTTAAAAGAATTCTCCCCCCATACAAAATAAACAAATAGCAACAGCAGCTCTGCATTATTATGCAACAGTATTTCCAAATTACCTAAGAGTCTTAAGTCTGTCTCATTTCCTTGATGTTTGATTATAAAAACCCTGATGAGGGTGAGGATTAAACCAAAGTTGTATTTGAGAAATTTGAAATATTTTTTGAAACTTAATTAATGCAGGTTGAATTTTTCTTCTAGTGACATATTTATAATCAGATATTAAGAATACAAAAATGATCTTAATTTTCTAAAATTGATCTAAAAGAAAGCAACTATAATGATGTTAATGAAGTCTTATTCACAGGAGATTAAAATAAAATATAATCACATGATTGTATCATTAGTGATCAGATTTTAACATTGGTTAAATCACACTAATAATAAACCACATGTATAATAAAAATTTTAAGTAATTCATGTTTTATTTATTTTTAACAAAATTCACACAATGGTGTTTTAAAAATATCTAAGGGCATGAAAAATATATCATTACATGAAAAAGTAAGCTACAACAATTATGTCTATAATCTTTTCTATTATAAATAAATATCACTTATGTAAGAAAGGAGGGAATTGTACACCTGAAAGTAGAAAAAGAGAAATAAAGAAGACAGAAACAGGCTGGTGTTAATGACATTAACTCTGATTAGGGGGATTATAGGTATATTATGCCTTTCTGTATTTTATAAAATTTCTAGAACAAATTAGTTCCTACTCAGATGCTTCAGATAAAATGTTTTAAAAATGTTCCCTCCCTTTGCCTTTCCATTGTTTTATTACATGGAAGAATTTTGATTCTAGAAATTTCTGCTTCCTTCAGGTAGGCATAGGTTACTCAGGCATGGAGATCACATTTTTCCTTCCTGTCTAATGGCATCTCCGTTTCTAGATTGCTCCCCAAATAAAAACAAGCATGGAAGTTCCAATCAGTGATGATAATTTAATTTCCCTCTCAGCTATAAGTATCAGAAAACAGTCAGGCAATCAGTGAGCAAAACGTGTTCTCTTGGTTTATTTTTACATTAAGTAATTAACATTTTCCTCCCTAGCTAACATGAGGTCTAAAAGCATATAGACTCAGCTGACCTAATTGTGCCTGACTTCTTAGAAACAGGGATGGGTATGTTTAGAGGTTAGGAGGGGCGGAATGGGGAAGGGAGGCATTTCAGTAAATCTGGGGAGTAACTGAACTCTTAAAAGTTTTCTTCAAACAAACAAAAAAGCCGTGTGTGGTGGTACAAGCCTTTAATCCCAGTGAGCTGTTGGCCTGGGAGGTCCCTGATATCCCTAGAACATTACAGGCTACTGTTAAGGCTTTTAGTTGCCCAAAAGACCTACATGGTAAAACCCTATTGCTGAAGACTCCATGTGCTTTGGCTGCAGGACTCCGAAAAATCAAGCTGGGGCTGAACTAGAAGACTTCTCCCTAGTGACTAGCATCAGAATGCTAGGAAAACCTTTGCAACCTGTTTAGTGAACAAAGTTATCAACAGTCTAAATGAGCAATATACCCTGAAAGTTCTAGAACTGGCCAGGCAGGCCAAATGTGCTAACTGATGCAACAATGGCACATCTGTTATGGAGGAAATGAACTGTTCTCTGATTGGATTTTGAAATCCCTGCTTGTTAGTGAAAAATCTAATCAAAAGTCTATGGTTTGGGAGTCAAAATCTTGGGGGGGTATTTATACTGTTGCTTGGCTCAATGGATATTATTATACCCACCAAACTTCCCACCAAATACTTATACATAGTACCATACATTAATGCTACTCTCACTTGTGGTTAGAGAAGTTTCTCTTTTAAGTTGGTGGTGATCGCTGGAGAGATGCAAAACTCACCCAAATGTTGAGAAGAAATATGAGAAATGGAAGTGTTCAGCAGAAGACCTTTCTCTCACACCCTTCAAGGCCGAGGGACCATTGCAGAAGAGGTGGTGGAAAGAATCTAAGAGCCAAAGGAGGGGGAAGAGTGCTTACAATACTGTCTTCTAGACAGAAATTTTCTGTGGATTTCATGACCTCACAGTAGTTGATGCTGTCTACAGAAGACCTGTATAATGAGAGAGAAGAAATGATGACACTACAATAGAAGACAAACTATTTGGAATTAAGAAGTTATTCAGTGGAAGGGGATGCGGGGGAGGAAAAGAGAAGGTGTAGGAAGTTATGATCGTGGTAGTATATTGTCTATATGTATAAACGTTATCAACAAAAAGTTAAAAGATCTTGCTTGTATTTGCACAGCAAAGTTAATACATAAAAAGCAATAGAGAATGTAAAAGTTACTACGTTATGATTTTTTGAGCAGTCTTTTTCCCTTGTATGGACTAGCATAATCTCCCACTACATCCACATCCTTCAGCATCTCAAGTGCTAAGATGACAGGTGTATGCCATGTCTGGCTCAAGATCCTACTTAAACAAAACTTTTTAGGTTAGGCACATTTTAGTCATTACTTGCATAAGCTGAGCAGGGTTTATGAATGTCCCCACAACTGTCCCATTGATATGAATAGTTCCTTACTGTGAGGAGCTCTCCTGTGCATCATAGTGTCTCACAGTGTTCCTGTGCTTACACACATGTCAGCAACATATCTTCCTGTAGCTGGAAAACAAAATGGCCCCATATTGCCCCTAGTTCAGAAACCACGGAGCAGCAAAAGGAATGAGGAAGGAGAAGAAAGAGGAAAGGCAGAGTCAGGGTGAGTGAGGGAAGAAAAAGATGAAGGGAGAAGACTTTGTAGGAGGCAGTCTGACTTGATACGACTGTGGATTGTCAAGAGACCGGTGCTTTGGTTTCTGCTTCCTTTGACTAAGCAATGAACATGTGGTCATATCACTTTTCCTTTTTAAAAAATATTTATTTTATTATTTATTGATTTGAGAGAAAGAGGCAGACAAACAGAGAGAATGGGGCACCAGGGCCTCCAGCCATTGCCAATGAACTCCAGACACATGTGCCACCTTGTGCATCAGGCTTTACATGGGTACTGGGGAATTGAACTTTGGTCCTTCTGCTTTGCAGGCAAATGCCTTAGCTACTAAGCTATCTCTCCAGCCCATCATATCACTTTTTCTTATCCTCAATTTCTTCCATTGCCAAATAAGCATGTTGAATTCATGATCTCCATTAAACCCTGCTGTTCTCTATTAGGAGCTCAATAGAAATTTAACTGAGAAACTTTCGTTAATGTACCTCATTTACCAAACACTGATGACATGGTTTATGTCAGCTGTTTCCAGTACCTATGATGGAAATGCCTCTGAATATCAATTTAGAAATGACAGGGAATCAATAAAAGTAACTTTATTGCATTTGAGGTCCATGTGAAGGCTAAGAATGTTCAGCATCTAAAATTCAGTTGCACATTTTGGTATTGTTTGGTTTTGTGACAGAGGCATTATGAAGCCCAGACTGGCCTCAAAATCATGAACCTGCTGCCTCAGCCTCCTCAGTGCTATTTCTGCAGACCAATCTAACTTACATGTTTTATTAAAAGACACATTTCTAATAATTTTGCTGGGATCAATCACAATAAAGATAAATATTTTCTGGTAATTTTCACACCATCTACATCCAAGGCTATTCAACTCAATGATACTGTCAGGAACTTATGTTGGTCTAAATTTATAGCTCCTACTGAAAACAAAACAGAAGTGACATTAACTGTAGGAAATAGTCCAGAAGAGGTAGCATCTGAGGTATGTTTCTCTTTGAAAATGCTTGCTAGCCAGACATGGTGGTGCACACCTTTAATCCCAGCCCTTGGGAGGCAGAGGCCTGAGGACAGCTGTGAGTTTGAGGCCATCCTGAGACTACAGAGTGAGTTCCACATCAGCCTGGGCTAGAGTGAGACCCTACCTCAAAAAAATAATGAAAGAAAGAAAATGCTTGCTAAGACCTTCAAAAACCACTCATCGATCCAGTAACAGTGAGTTTATTTATTGAACATGGAATAACATGATCAATAATTATAAACTTGGAAAACCTGTTATCCTGTGTCATTCCACAGGCTGTTTCTTTAGGCATCCTTTGATCCAATCATTTGTCTGACTGTGAAGAGGCCAAATGTTACAGCTGAAAGAGATTCCTGTCCCAGTTTCCTTAAACCCAACAGGAAACAATAGTGTATGGCAAACCACCACTGTGACTCCCCAGGGATCTAAAGAAGAGCCACCAAGACCTCAGCATCCTGAGAGACAGGAAGGCCTGATGGAGAGGTTCTCCCCATGACATGGCTCACCCCA
>PVHP010035155.1:0-18634 GCA_004024765.1 Zapus hudsonius | reverse complement strand
GAGTTCACAGAACTTTTACTATTTAGTTAGATAAGCAGTCCAAGAAAGATAACAGAAAAGCTCCCTTTATGAGAAAGAGAGGTTCATGAGAGAAACATCTGGAGCCTGCCCCCTACCCCAGCGGGGTAGGGGTACAGGCCTTACCTCACTGAGGCCTGGGCCAGCAGTCCTTCTATTCCATCGCCATGTGGGAAAAAAGAGCGAGTTCTCTAGGGGAGCTAGTTTTAAGTCCTCCCCACGTGAGTCAGAGGGACAGCTGATTGGTTCATATCTGACCAATCAGTTTTAGCACCTAGGTTGTAGCTCTAACTAGACACCTCCCATTCAAAGGGAGGGGCTGGAAGGGTAAGAGCGGTCTCTGTACACACCTGACTGTCACAGACTGAAGTGGGCTTAGGGGAGTTAACTGAAGCTGGTGTATAACTTTTACTGCCCTAATATTCTTATTGGATATCTGATTGCCTGGGCCCCTGGAAGATGGAGGCCAGACTTTGATCAGTTGGTATTTAGGAATGTAAGAGGCCCTGGGTGAGCTTGGAGAGATGGTTCAGTAGGTAAAGTACTTGTCTTGCAAGCCTGAGGACCTGAGTTTGATCTGGGCATGGTGACATGCACTTGTAATCCAGTGCTGGGCAGGCAGAGACAGGTGGTTCCCTAGGGCTTTCTGGCCAGTCGTTCTAGCCTAATTGGTGGCTTCCAGGCTGGTGAGAGACCTTGTTTCAAGAATACAGAGTGGAACTCCTGAGGATGACACCAAGTTTATCTTAAACACATATGCACAAACCCATGAACAAAACACACAAAGGAGATATGAGGTGGAGTTGGGGGGCTTTCCAGGGCGAGAGGGCTGGAGGCTATGTCTGTACTCCTGTGAGCCCAGCAAATTGAAGTTCACAGGCTGCCTCAGATACTGCCCAAGAGTGTGGGTCATTATTTGGGCATTGTCATGGGACTTGCCTACTCAGTAGGGGTGGATTGGAGTCTGTTTTCTTCAAGTGGAGTACTGTGTGTTTTACGTAGGGGACTTCTAGACTAAGCGACCCCCTCCACTTCTCCAGACGGGTCTTCGAGCAGGTGGTTGGTCACTGTCAAGTTCTGGGGTCTCCCTGACTAGTATGGTGACTGTCACGGGATATAGGCAGACCTCATTGGTTTCCAGGGGTCAACTTGATTTCATGACCATTTAGTAATCACTTGCACTGTGTCCACAGCCATGGGGCAGCATTGAAAAGGAAACAATCCCTTAAGGAGACACCAAGATCTGACAAAGATACAGACACATACACACTTTGTCACACCCCAAACAGGTGCTAGATCCAGGACCCACGAGGATGGGAGTGGTCAGGGACACCAAGATTTCCTAGCACTAAGAGGAAGAAGTAACAAGTATATGGTTGTGATGTGGTGGGTGACTCATGATGGGACTTGGCTGGAGGAGGTGACAGACCCCTGGGGTGACTGAAGCTGGGAAGGGTTTGTATTTGGCTGTGTTTGCATATGTGTGTGTGTGTGTGTGTGTGTGTGTGTGTGCAAGCCAGAGGTTGACATTGGATGCCTTTTCAGTCATTCTCTATCTTATTTACTGAAACAAGGTCTCTCACTTGAGCCCAAGGCTCACCTGATTTGTCTAGTCTAGTGGGCCAGTTTGCCCTGGGGATGCTCTGTCTCCACCTCCCAGGCAGAGCCACCATACCTACCTAGCATTTATCTGGGTCCTGAGGATCCAGACTTCATGTTTTTTGTATCAAGAGCTTTACCCGCTGAGCTATCTCCCAGCCCTGGGAAGGGTTTGCACGTGCCCAGGAGGCTCCTGTAGGGGAACAAAGAGAGTTTCAGAGGACAAGAAGGCGGGCAAGGAGCCCATCTGGGAGCCTGGAGCCAGGCTGGGGCAGAGGCAAAGGGAAGGAGATTGAGGGGTCCCGCCAAGGAGGACTGGGGAACCCAGGCAGGTTGAGAGGACAGCTCCATTTCTCCCTAAATGCCAGAGTTGGGAAGACTTGTCCTCCTAAGAAAAAAAGGGGTGAAAGTCAGAGCGAGCACTCTCGGCTTCAGACTGGGCAGCTATCATTTTCCGTTAGCAGAAGTGGCCTGGAGAAGTAAGATTTAGCCCAGCTAGGCAGCAGGGAAGGAAGGGACCAGAAGCTTCCACTGCTCATTTGCATTTCAAACAGCCCCGTTTGTTTTATCTCCTAATTAGCATACTCACCCTCAGCTGAAACGGAGTCCATTAAAGGGAACTCTGCTCCAGGCCTGGACTCCTCCTTTAAACATTTTTAAAGTGTGTGATTAATACACTTGCCCAGTGCAGCCTGGACTGGACTTGGGGGGTCAGGGGGGCAGGGGAATGAGGGGAATGGCTGCACTCCGGCTGACTGCCTGATTAATCACTGTTTCTCTCCCATAAATCACGACAGATGGCAGAAGCTGGCTGAGCGCCCTGCGGGGAATGAGGGGCTGCAGGCTGGCCAGGGTTACAGCAGGGTCGAAGGAGATCTGGACTCTGGGGTTGTGTCCTGTCTTCACAGGCCTCGCACCTCACACCCTCTACCCTCAGAGACAGGCTATGGGGAAGATGTTGGAGATAGATCTCTTCCTCTGGGAATTTTTAAGATAATAACATCCATTTTAGGAACAGACAACTTTGGGGTGGGATGTCTGGCATACTGTGAGATCTGCACAGATTCTGTGTTGAATCTCTCTTCTCTAACCTCCTTTTCCAGACAGAAATGTCAGATTTGGCAAGGTGGGCATAGGTGGCACACCCAAGCATTGTCCCACCTGAAGTCTGTCCTTCGTCCAACTCCCTTCTGGGTCTTTGAGGACAGCCCTGGCCAACATAGGCTCAGAAGGACCTGAGTCCTTGCCTGGATGTCCCGTGCCCAAATTCTTACCTTCACACATCAGCCTTCCTCTGTGTTTCCAAATCCAGCTTGATGTCCATCCCCGGGGGAAGTGCAGGCTCTCTGGTCTAGGGACAGGACCTCCTGTTCAGGCACAGGGCTGTTTCACTCGTTTCTTGGTGTGGTTTCCTTCTCAAAGGAAGGTGAGTTTCCTGGACACAGAAGGTAAGAGCTCAGCCTTGGGTAGGACCAGAGCCTGCCCACCACTGCCAGAATTATTTTCCCAGCCCACTTCAGGTTAGAAAACAAGACAGTTCACATGTGGTACGCAGGTAGAAGGGGTGTGTATATCTGTCAGTTATGTTCTTGTTGCTGTGAACAAATACCCAACCAGAAGCAACTTATGGGAAGAAAATGGTTTAATTTGGCTTACAGTTTGGGGGAGAAGTTTTATGGCATGGGAGGCATGTGGCAGGAGAAGCTGGTCACATCTCACCAGTCAGGAAGCATCACCAGCTCAAGACATGTGAACCACAATAGGATGTGACCACCAGATCTTTGTGTCATGGAAGACAGACAGGGGAGCCACTGTGGCCCTCAAAGGTATTGCTGATCTGTAGATGGGGGAGGGGCCATAGCCCCTCTAACTCCTGAGCAATGTGTAGATTCAGATGTGGGCAGGTCAGCCTGTAGTCCAATACTCCCCAGGGACTCCAGCTCAGCTTGTCAGCCTCCAGTCTTTGATGACTCCTTCATGGCCAGTTCTCTTCCCGTGCCTGTTCTGGAAGCTCCAACCATCAAACACTGAGCAATGGCCTCCTTGGTCCCATTGCTCATATCACGTGAGGCCATGTTCCTATGACAACGTGTGTGTGTGTGTGTGTGTGTGTGTGTGTGTGTGTGTGTGTGTCTAATGTTTCCATGCCTCTGAACCCTGACTGGCACAGGTGGGCAGAGCCTCCGGAAGCAGAAGAGGAGGGAAATTAGAAAAGCCCTGTAGGAGCTGTTTGGTCAGGTTTTGTAGAATGCATGCAAAAGTGGCACTTGGTGTTCCTGGCAGAAGTAACAGCATGTGCAGAGATCGTGGGCAGAGGACCTATGAAGAACATGGGTACCTGGGTACTGTGAAGAGAGAAGATCTAACCAGGGACAGGTTTGGAGAAGCCCGGCCCACCTCAGCAGTGGGGAGCAATTGCACAGTGTCAGCCATCTTAGCCAAGTTCTCAAAGGGAATCAGCCCCTGAGAGTCTTGGGAACCCCGACTGGATGGCTGAAATAAAATATTCAGTTAAATACAGCAAAGGAAACAACCTCTGTGGCCTCACAAGGCTCAAGGAAGCATCTTTTGCCATGTTCTTCTCTGTCCCCTGATCCCCTGTGTCTCTCCCAAACATCCCCCTTGGTACCCTGTTCAGGCTACACAGCCTGCCCTGGATGCTTTGCCTTTCCAACTCACCCAGCAGGGTTCTGTTCCACCCTTGGGTCCTCAGTCTGAGTTCCAGAGCATCCCAAGTCCTACAGTGGTGCTTGTCTGTGCCTTCAACACTTCCCACAGTGTCTTTGGAAGGCTGTTGCAGAGCTGGTCTCTCCCAGGCTGGGGTAAGGGTCCAGGGCAGAAAGGTTGTGTCCATTGTGGAGCTAACCAGCTTTCACAGAGGAGGCAGGTGCTGCGTGGCCACTATAGAAGAGAAATGAGGTAGACGTGAAGGAGACGTCAGGAAGCCACCAGGGCTTTAGAGAATCAGAGATCTATCCCTGCCCTGGGGAACTCCAAGCCCAGGGGCTTAGCACAGGACAGTCACACTGTGTGACTGTGTTTTCAGCCAAGGTCAAACTGGACAGGAGAAGCCACTCTCTAGAGTTGGAATGAAGAGGCGATCCAGGTTGGGCTGTTTATAGGGAGCAGCAGCCCTTGCAATGGCCCTGGGCTGGGGTTGCTGCCATGCTTTTGAAAGCAGGCACAGTTGGCTAGGACAGAGGACGTGAGAGGGGATGCTGTGATTTGAATGTGAAATGTCCCCCATGGGCTCAGCTCCTGTTGTCTGGGAAGTTAGTGGAACCTTTAGGAGGTGAGCCGGGATGGAGGAAGTGGGTCACTGAGAGTGGGCCTTGGGGTTCTATAGCATGGTCTCACTTCCTGTTCAGGTTCTCCTTCCTGGCTGTGGCTGATATGTGATCAGCCAACCTCCTGCCTCCACGCCTCCCCTGCCACATGGAATGTCAGCCAAAAGATACCCTCCGTCCCGTAAGTTACTTCTTGTCAAGTTTTTGGTCATAGTAACAAGCAAAGGAACTAATCTAGCCAACGAGTGAAAGGTACCCAGCGTTCAGTAGTGGTACACTTTAGGGCTTGTGGCCACTCATATAGTGGACCTTACAGCGCTTCTGGTGACCACTGTGTGGACAGCCATCTACAAGAGGACAAGAGCAACCTGGGGTGACACTGAGATCTTTCTAATGCCTCTGGTAGGAGGACAGAAGGAACCTGCTAGAATGCACACATGGATGACTTAGGACTGGGTGGGAGGTCGCTCCAGGAATTAGGTGGAGGAGGGTAGGGGACAGAGTGATGGAGTTAAAAGCCATGTTAGGTCCGGATGCCAGCCAGATGCGCCAGGGTGACACTGAGAGGGCTGGTTTGAGTGCATCTTCAGGTGCCCAGAATGGATGGGGAGGCGGAGCCAGGCACCTCCAACACTCAGGATGCAATGGAGCATGAGCCCACAAAGAGCAGTGAGGCAGGAAGAAGGCAGAAACTGCACTTCTCCCTGTGGTTGGCACATGCAGATACCCTGCAATGAACCGCTGTTGACTGGGGAGATGATGGCTCAGGGGGTAAAGTGCTTGCCATGCAAGCATGAAGACTTGAGTCCCGATCCCCAGGACCCATGTTGAAACTGCCAGGAGTGACCTGGCGGAGAGGAGCATCCCTGGGGCTGCTGACTAGCTAGTCTAGCTGAATCAGTGAGCTCCAGGTTCAGCGAGAGACCTTGTCTTGAAGAACAAGCTGGAGAGTGACTGAGGAAGACCCCAATGTTGTGATGTTGCACCTCCATAGTCCAGAGGCGGGTAGGCATAGTAACAAGAAGCTGGGATAATAACATGCTGCCTCCAGATTCAGTGTGGCTGAGCCCCTCTGCATCACCCCACAGCACACTCGCTCCCACTCATTTCTGGTCTGCTCCTAAGCCGACCTCATCAGTGTCCCCCTCCCTGCCCCAGCTCTCCTTCCTAATTGTGTTCCAGCAGAGGTGAGGGCACAACCCTCATGGTCCAGGCAGCTGGAATTTCTAGTAAAAACCCATAATAATAATAATAACTAAGAACAACCTATTAGACTGCAAATCCCTGCCTCCCCACCCCATCTCTGCAGCCCCACCATCCAGCCTGGCTCTGGACCAGGACTTCAAGCCCTACAGCAATACTAACACCCCAACCTGTATTCCAGGCATGCAGCGGTCCCCTCGCTCCCACCCTCCAACAAGCATCTGCTAGGGCCCGCAAGTTCAAGGACTCTGGGAGAGGTGGCTCAGAGGTGTGGAGGCAGAAACTAAGCCTGGCTATTGATGGCCTCTGCTTGGAAAATCCACTGTGCACCGCTGTTGCCTTTGAAACCTGCGGTGCTCATTCCCAGTGCCTTTCTTCCGCCCACTTCTCCCCACTGTGGCCCTGGCCTGTTTTCTGGATGCTTTGCCACCCCTGGGCTCCTATATCCTCTCACACACCCACTCACGGATGCTCATGGTCTGCCCACAGGAGGAGCCCCAGGAATAAGGGAGATAGTGACATCCCCTTCTTACCTGCCCTTTGGATATAGGACCCAGGCTCTAGGTTGAGTTCCTGCAATTGGCAGGACATCGACACTCTTCCTCTAAAGGCGTCAGTCATATTTAACATTTGACCGCATCAGAGATGTCATCAAACACAGCACACCATTGTGATGCTCATAGTGACAAGTCGCTGCCACAGTTGTCAGATGACACGATTCTTCAGACATCAGCTGAACAGAATGCTTGCATCTCTCTCCTCCCTTCCTCCCTCTTGATCTTTCTCTCTGTCACTATTTCTTTCAGATGTGCATGTATGTGAGATGGGCGTGTGTGTGTATGTTTGCTCATATGTATGTAAGCCAGAGACCAATGTCAGATGTCTCCACTTTACTTATTGAGACAGGGTCTCTTGATGAACCCAAGGCTCACTAGTTTGGCTAGTCTCAGCTAGCCAGTGGATTCCAGGGATTCTCCTGTCTCTGCCTCTCAGGTGTTGGGATTACGGACACATCCCATGTCCATCCAAGAGTAGCATGTGCACATGTGCTCAAGCACAGAGTAAGAAAAACCAATTTTTTTGAGACAGGGTCTCTTGTATTTCAGGCTGGTTTTGAAGTTGCTATGTAGCCAAGGATAACCTTGAACTTCGGATCCTCCTGGGATTATAGGTATGTACTTTCACACCCAGTTTATGTGGTGTAAAGGATCAAACCCAGAGCCTCTGCATGCTAGGCAAGTATCCTATCAACTGAGCTACATCCCCAGCCTCTAAAACCACTAATTGCATGTGTAAGAATGCATAAATATTCATGAACATAGTTGCATCTGTGTGGGGGAGTGTGTGTACACGTGTGTGCATGTGCTTTTAAAAGCCACCTTATTTTTTGAACCAGAGCTCACTAGCTAGGCTAGACTGGCCAGTTCACAAGCCTCAGAGATCCTCCTGTCTCTGACTCCCAGGGCTGAAATCATAGACATGCCTGATGTTTTATCTGGGTATTAGGTATCCAGCTTCCTGGCCCCCAAACCACCTTTAACACCCACTGTGATTTTTGGCAGAGTACACACCCTCCTGGAAGGTAGGAAGCCTGTTCGTTATTTGGGTATGTGTTCTCAGGGCCTTCTCCAGTTTAGGGCGTGACTATCTTGCCTAAGCCTCTGTGAACCTTCCATGGTGGGAAGAGAGGAAGCTTCAAAGGCACACACAGAGCAAGGTACAGTCACATCCCAGGGCAGTGTAATGGAGAAGCACTGGGTGTTCCAGGAAAGCTCGGAGGGGCCTGGCTTGTCTAGGAAGGTGTCCCAACAAAGGGACTTTTGAAGGAAGAGCTGGAAGCTGTGTAGTGTTTTTGGGTGGAGGGGTGTAGCCATGGGACTAAAGTTCCTAAAGTGGAATTAGCAGGGCGAAGTTCCCGGGCTCAGCTGGAGACTGATGAAGAGGTAGGGCCAATGGCACGCACACTTGGAGGAAGAGAGCAGAAACATGCAGTATCCAAAGCAGTGGTCCTTTGGGTGACTGCTGGTTGCTGTCCTGAGTAGGAGAGGCACGGCTGAATTTGCCAGCTAGATAGCGGGAACATAAGAGAGACAAGAGTAGATGCAGAGAACATATTCAGACAGTCTGAGTCTGTCATGGTGGCACGTGCCTTTAGTCCCAGCACTTGGGAGCCTGAGGTAGGAGGAGTGCTGTGAGTTCAAGGCCCACCCTGGGGCTACAGAGTGAGTTCTAGGTCAGCCTGAGCTAGAGTGATAGTCTGCCTTGATAGAAAACAAACAAAAACCCAGCAACACCAAGATATTCAGAGGCTGGGGGAATGGCTCAGTCACTGTTGCGCTTGCCTTATAAGCACAAGGACTTTGAACTCAGCACCACTGTTGGGGCAGAGTGTGCCAGTAATCCCAGTGTTGGGGAGAGGACAGGGACAGGCAGAGATCTTAAGCTTGAAGGTCACAGAGAACTCCAGTTTCAATGACAGGCCCTGTCTAAAAAATAATATGATTGATTGAGGAAGAGCCTGACATCTGGCCACAAGTGTTCATAGAGGTGTGTGTGCATCTGCACACATGTGTACACAACAAACATGTGCACACATATCACACACACATTAATAAGTAAAAAAATATATTTTTTTTGGTTTTTTGAGGTAGGGTCTCACTCTAGTTCAGGCTGACCTACGTAGTCTCAGGATGGCCTTGAACTCATGGTGATCCTCATACCTCTGCCTCCCGAGTGTTGGGATTAAAGGCGTATGCCACCACGCCCGGCTGAAAATATTTTTTAAAATCTAAAAGCAAAATGTCTTATCTAAATGTTTGGATGGTACCATGTGGTGGTTGGAACTAGGTGTCCCATAAACTTATGTGTTTTGAATGCTAGATCCCCAGCTGGTGGCAATTTGGGAATTGAAGCCTCCTGGAGGAGGTATGTTTTGGGGCAAACTTGTGGGGGTTATACCAGCTTCCCCTTGCCAGCATTGGCACACTCTCCTCTTGCTGTTGTCCATCTGCTGTTGTCCAGGGGGTGATGTCCACCTTCTCCTCATGCCATCTTTCCCTGCCATCATGGAGCTTCCCTTCGAGGGAAGCTAAAGTAAACCCTTTCCTTCCACAAGCACAAGAAGGTAACGTAACTAGAACAGGCCATGAACTGTGAAGGAAAGCTTGGGCAGGTCCTGGGTGGACACCAGGGTGCCCTGAGGGATCTGGTGGACCTGTGGCATCAGGCAGAGCTCCTGGAGGGCAGCCATTGCTAGGGACTTCACAAGGGAGAGTTTAGTGATCAGGGGCTGCTCAAACCCTGCAGTACCCTTACTCTGAACTTCATCCCCTCCTCCCTCTGACCTCCTGGGTAAGGAAGAGCCCCTGAGGATAGAGGAGAGGCAAACACAGCCAAAATGGTTCCAAGAACATGCTGCTGTCGTTCCCTTTGCATTGCTGGGATAAAGCACCCGGCCGGTTGACTCAAAGCAGCGATGGGAGGCAAGTTTTGATTTGGGCTTCCAGGCTTGAAGGGAAGCTCCATGATGACAGAGTGGATTCATTTTCAGACACAATGTCTGTGTGCCAACTTACTCTTCTGAAAAACTGTTAAGGCTTAGAAAGAAGGGCTTCTGTTGTCTTGTTGACCATTCTGCACCCCTTTTGCTTTTTATGCTCACACCCATGATTGTATTTCAACCAGTGTGGTGCTGGTGCACACTCAAGCCTGAGGCCCACCTGCAGTCCCTGGAGACTGAGTTCCTGAAGGCCTCATTTACACACTGTGGATACCTGCAGAGCCACACACAGGGTGCCACTAATGACACAGGGCCCAGATCTGCAAATCCAGGTCCAATGCAGTGGCCCCGAAGGGTAAGACTGCTCAGAAATGCTTTGCAGGTAGGTCACAATTTGAGCTTAAATGAAGTAAAAATGTTTTATTTTTGAAAACGTCTTTCTGGTCAGACTACTTGTTACCTCAGATAAAGGCTTTGCTTTCCCCATCAATCCAGGGGAGCAGCCAGAGAGGCCAAGGGCTTCAGGGTCAGCTGTGTATGAAGACTGGCCCTGTCACTACTGAGCTCAGGGTAACCCTGGCCAGGCCCCCTGGCCTCGCAAAGGTCATTTCCCTGCTTGTACATCTGCAGTGAGGAGGGAAGGGCTACCAGACTTGGGCTCAATAAAGAGAAGTCATTATTTGCTGGAGTTGTTATTGCTGTTGCCTACATAGAGTGTGTATACAGTTGTGTGTATACAGAGTGTGTATATAATAGTGTGTATACATAGAGTCTGTATATACAGTTGTGTGTATACATAGTGTGTGTATACAGTTGTGTATATACATAGAGTGTGTATACAGTTGTGTGTATACATAGAGTGTGTATACAGTTGTGTGTATACATAGAGCATGTATACAGTTGTGTGTATACATAGAATGTGTGTATATAGTTGTGTGTATACACAGAGTGTGTATATAGTAGTGTGTATACATAGAGTATGTATATACAGTTGTGTGTATACATAGAGTGTGTATACAGTTGTGTGTATACATAGAGTATGTATATACAGTTGTGTGTATACATAGAGTGTATATACAGTTGTGTGTATACATAGAGTGTGTATACAGTTGTGTGTATACATAGAGTGTGTATACAGTTGTGTGTATGCATAGAGTGTGTATACAGTCATGTGTATACCTAGAGTGTGTATATAGTTGCTCTTATACTTATGACTCACCTCTCCTCTCGACCACACCACTCATCCCAGGTCAACCAACCATGAATTCCAGTTCAACCAAACCACACATCCCAACTAAGCCAACCAACAGTACATTTCAGCCCAACTAACCGCTCATCCCAGCTCAACCAACTGTGCATCTGAATTCAGTCAACCACCTGTGCACCCCCAGCTCCATCAACCCCACTTCCCAGCTCAGCTCAGCATACAATAGCATGGGATGCCTCCCTCACAATCGGACCACCTTGGAGCTGTGGGCTCTACAACTGCTTATCATCTCAAGAGAGGACACGATCAAGTTTCCCTAGCCAGATTCCAAATTTCTGCTGAGTGTGAATCACTTTTATATCATCATAAAGCCAAAACCTTTTAAGCTGGCCCATCATGAAGTTGATGTTTGTATACTGGGAGAAAGTTGTGGGAGTTAAGAGTTAGAATCTTTTTTTTTTCTTGCATGTGTGTGTGGTGAGGATGTGTGTGTATATGTTTATATGTGTGTAGGCACATGTGTGTTCATGTGCACATGGAGGCCAGAGGAAAACCTCAGGTGTCATCCTCAGGAATGCCATCCATCTCTTATTGAGACGGGGTTTCTCATTGGCACAGAGCTCACCAAGTAGGCTAGAGTGGCTGGCCAGCAAGCCCCAGGGAATGGCTGGTCTCTATTTTCTCAGCCCTGGGATTACAAGCATATACCACCACATTTGGCATTTTTATGTGGGTTCTGAATTAAACTCGGGTTTTCATGAGGCAAGCACTTTACCACTGAGTCATCTCCCCAGCCCTGGGGATTTTATTCAGAATTCACTACAGGTCAGTAGAGGAGTGTAGGCTGCAGGCTCTACACAATTGAGTGACAAGAGCTGGTTTACTTGGTAGAAAGATCCCTTGGCTTCTTCAGGTTTAACAGAGCAGGGTGTCGCTCTTCTTTAGCTTTGAGGTCAAGAGGCTTGGGGGAGGACCTTGCTTAGACACACTTAGGCCCCTGTCCTCACTGCCTGGCCATTGGCTCTGTGAAATAGGCTCTGTTCTAGTCCCCATTTTGCAGATAAGGAGCCCATGTCCCAGGAGAAAGGTTGAACCCAGGCCTGCCTGTGCTGAGCCCACACACTCTTCCTGTGCACTTTTGTGCTATGTTGTTAAACGATGAAACTGAGGGGGTGGGGAGGGAGTTCAGCCAGTAAGGTGTTTGCCCTACCAACATGAGGATCTGAGTCTGATTGTCAGAACCCACATAAGACATGCCAGTGCTGGTGGCACACACCTATAATCCTAGCACTGGGGAGGAGGAAACAAGCAGACCCTAGCCTACTTGGCGAGCTCCGGGCCAGTGAGAGGCCCTACCTCAAAAAGGTGGATGGTATCTCAAAGAATGACACCCAAGGTTGTCCTTTGGCCTCTACAGGCACACATATGTGGATGTGGAGGCCAGAGGACACCCTCCTTGCCTCCTCCCAGGGGCTTCCTGACCGCACTGCAATACCCAAGTCAGTCATTGCTGTATCTGCCAAGCCTTAGGTCTGAATTTCTTTCTCCCAGGATACAGTTCTGATCCCCAGAACTCTGTGTAAGAAAAGAAAGATCCAGGCTGGGTAGACCAGCAGCATCCCTCGAAGTTGACAGTGACTCTGCCCCAGAGCCCAGGTGAAGGGCAGACAGTGACTTGAAGGGGAACTTGTCCGGAACGCTGTCCTCGGAACCTCCAGGAAAGCTGGTGACATACCGGAGTGTGGACATTAATGCAATCGTTGGGTAATTCAATCACTTTATAGAAGTTGATCTGTCCTTTTTATTACAATTACTGTTGGCTGGGCTGTTTCGTTCCATCATTGAAAATAAACATCATTTATCATACTTGTAAAGATTAGCCTCCGACAGCCCCTGCTCTTGCTTTGCATAAATGTGTATTAATGTTGGCCCTGCCCGCAGTGCAGGGAGAAGTCTATATTTCACAAGACTGATTAGGCCCTGTCACCGCTGCTTTAAGTAATGTCTTATCATGACTGATACTCCCCGATTGCAAAGCAGCAGCCGGGGAGGGAGGGGCTGCTCCAGGCGATTTATGGTGGTACCAAGAATGAAAAATAGCCTTGGGAAGGTGGCATCTATTTCCTCTGGGCTAAGGCATCTCCATGCTTGGGGGATGCCCCTCCTACCAAAGCTCCACCCCAACTTGTAAAGGTGTTCTGTGTGGGTTATGGACCTCTACTCCCAAAAGCCACTGCTGAGCTCCCAAGGGGGCCTCACCAGCCCATGTGTGGCCTCCTCAGAGACCCCACTGAGCTTCTGCTTTGGGGGGGAGCTCACCTACTGGACACTTATCTGTCAGGAGTCTCTCTTCCCTTTGCTGCCTAGTTAGCCCCACCAGGCTGCCACCTAGTATGGTCCCCAGCTCAGATCTCTTTCCTGAGATCCTCCTAAACTTCCCCCCAAATGTTCAATGACCACCCTCCTCCCACACCTTGCCCATACTCCTGTCTGTCCTCCACACCATGGCTGGCATAATCCTTTACACTACCACCTTATCAGAAAACAGTGCCCAAGTTCACAAAGAGCAGAGAGATGTGAAACATGAAGTTTTTTTTAAACATTTTAAAATTTTATTTGTAAGTAGAGAGAGAATGGTGTGCCTGGGCTTGTAGACACTGCAAATGACTCCCAGATGCATGTGCCCCTTTGTGCATCTGGTTTTATGTGGGTGTGTACTGGGGATTTAAATTTGGGTCATTAGGTTTTGCAGGTAAGTGCCTTAACTGCTGAGCCATCTCTCCAACCCCACATGTGAAGTTTTGAAAGGAAAGAAATGTGAGCAAGGTAAAATCCTAAGCAGAGAGACTGCAGCCACTATGGCTGAGCTTGTTAAAGAGATTTCCACAATTAAAGAGAAATCTACAGGGCTAGAGAGATGGCTTGGCAGTTAAGGCACTTGCCTCCAGTGCTTAAGGCCCCAGGTTCAATTCCCCAGGACCCACATAAGCCAGACCCACAATGTGGAGGCCCTGGTGCGCTCTCTCTCTCTCTCTCTCTCTCTCTCTCTCTCTCTCTCTCTCTCTCTCTTCTCTCTCATATCTGCTTGAAAATGAATAAATAAAATATTTAAAAAAGAGAAATCTACAGCTCTGTGCTGGAAGGATGCCCTGAAGGCAGGATCCAATCCTCTGAAGGCTCAAGAAAGTAAGAATGCAGATTCTCTTTAAAAGAAAGGGCCTCAGGGAAGAATGAAAGTGTTCCCTGCTCTCCAGGGTCAGCATACAGGCACTCCTCTCCTATTGAACTTGGGTACTGTCAGCCCAGTTCTCCATAGAGTCCATGTTCACCTCTGAAACCTTGTAAGCCAAGCCATCATTGGTTTTCTGGTCTTCCAAACTCTCCCAGAATGGCCGCTTTAAGCTCTGTACCATTAGTCAGGTTTCTGTAGAGGAACAGAACTGATAGAATTAATATTTATTTTAAAGGGAATTTATTAGTTTACAGAATATGGGCTGGGAAGTCCACCAATGTTTGTCTGTAGGCTGGGAGAGTCTGAGAACCTGTTAGCTGCTCAGTCCATGAGGCTGGACACCTCAGCAGTCTGGATCTGACACTGAAGGCCTGGAGGATAGCTCCTGGAGAGCTGCTGGTCTTCAACACATGTTAAGAGGCTGATGAAGCTGGGTTCCAATGTCCACGAAGGATGGCAGCCACAGGGTAGATGCATGCACAGGCATGTGGCTCAGGAAGCCAGGCAAAAGGCTCTGTATTCTCTTAGATCATTTTCAGATATAGTCCACTACTGGAAGGGCCACCCACACTGGGGAAATTCTTCCTAATGCCATCAATCCTTTCCAAAAACAACTTCACAGACCCACCCAAGAGACATGTCTGTTACTTGATCCCCAATCTGATCAAATTGACAATAGGACTTAACCATCATACTTTTGTTTACAGTGTTATAAGGCTTTTCCAGTCCAAAGTTCCAAACTCTTACACAGTCCTCCCACAAAAAAAGCCCTATGAACCACAGGGCCAGGTTTATAGGAGCAATGGTTCTGCTTCTTGGGAATCTGTTTTCTGTATCAGTTACTTTCTCATTGCTGTGAACAAATTCCCAATGAGAATTGGCTATGGAAAGAAAAAGATTTAATTTGGAGTAGAGTCCATCATGGAGGGGGAAACATGGCAGGCCTTAGCAGGAAGCTTATGTCACTCTGTAGCACAAGAAGAAGGAGAGAGAGAGAGAGAGAGAGAGAGAGAGAGAGAGAGAGAGAGAGAATAGCACATGGAGCCTGGCTGTAATCTCCAGCTCCCCTGCCCGCCCCCAGTGGCACACATCCTCCAGCAAGGCTCCATGTCCTAAAGGTCTCACAACCTTCTACCATACCACCACTAGCTGGGGATGAAGTATTCAAGCACATAAGCCTATAGAACATCTCATATTCAAACCACCATGCCCAGCTTACACAACCGCTCTACTCTGGGTACAGAGTAAGAGCTTGAGCTTGTTCCTATGGCTACCGTGACAAAATGCATACACAATAGTGAAGGGAGACATGAGATCCTTCTAGAAATTTGGGGGGAAGGGTTATTTTGGCCTAATTTCAGACTTAGAGAAAAATCTTAAAAACTAGTAAGAAGAAGCTGGATGTGGTGGCTCATGCCTTCTATTTAAGTACTGCAGCAGGAGGACCACTGTGAGTTCGAGGCCAGCCTGGGCTAGTGTGAGTGCCAGGACCGCCTAGCTAGAGTGTGAAACTGCCTCAAAACAACAACAACAATAATAAAAAATACAAATCGTAAGAAGGGAGCTAGAGAGGATGGCTCAGTAGGTAAAGTACTTTCCATGCAGGTATGAGGACTTCAGTTTGGATCCCCATCACTTGTGTGAGATTCTGGGTGTGGGCGGGGGCGCAGATCTATATAACACCAGTGCTAAGTCTATAATACCAGCGCTGGGGAGGTGGAGACCTGCTGGCTAACTCTCCACGATCTCTGGGTTCAGTGAGAGACCCTGTCTACATCAAGGTGGATAGAGATTGAGGAAGATGCCCAACATTAACCTCTAACCTTTGCACACACATGTACTGCACCCGCCTCTACACACAAAACAATAGCAAGAAATCCCACATATCTGTTACCCAAATTCTCCAAACTTTACCCCATTTGACTAATCTTTTTCTACCTACCTACATTCATGTGTTTTCCAAAAGACAAGATCATCCATTTACATTTACATTTCTGATCAACATCAGAAAATTAATTTGGGTATGTTATTACTGTGCAAAATTGTCCCCAGTCGGGTTTCTCCATTGACTCCAATAATGTCCCTCAAAGCAAAGGAAAATCACATTCATGTGTTCCTTCTCTTCTGTGTGCTGTGATATTATTTGAAGGGTAAAGGTAGCTTGTTTGATAAAATGTGCCCTGACCTGGTCTTGTCTGGCTGGATCGAGGCATCCCTTTGGTCTGGAATTGTAGGAGGGGTATGTGTCCCAAACACATAATTTGTCCTACTGATGGTGACATTTATCTTGATAACTTATGATGACATCTTCCTGATTGGTCCCCTACCAAGTTACTGTTGTCCTGGACATTCAAAATTAATAAGCAGATGCACTTTGGAAAAAATCCTCTTTTGTAAAATCTTGTGTGTCTATGTATGTTTGTGTGAGAGTGCATGTATACATGTCACAATGCACATGTGGCAGTCAGGGGACAACCTAAGTGTCAGCCCTGAGCATTGCTGGTGATTGGCCTCTGTGGAGTCCAGGTTAGCTGTCCAGAGAGCTTCCAGGGTTCCTGCTGTCTTCACCTCTAGTCTCACTGTAGGGGGGGGGGCTGGGATGACAGACACTCCTCTGCTTCCAGCTTTGCATGGGTCCTGGCGATCTGAACTCAGGTTGTCACATTTGCACAGCAAGGGCTTTTACTCGCTGAGGCAATTCTCTGACCCCAAAACACTCTTTATGATAACAAACTTCAATGAATAATAAAATAGTATCAAAAGACATCTCTTTCAGCCCTTATCTCAAAGGGAACAATTTGGTACGTCTATATCCTCCCTAGCATGTGTACATATTTTTAAAACAAATAAAAGTGCTATTAGCTCACACAGATCATTTTGCAACTTAGCTATTTTGCTAGGTTAGCTATGCTAACAGCATAAAATTCCAGTATTATTTGTTGTTCAGCATTTTGCTGTTTTGTGGTACAAGGGATTGAACCTAGTGCCTTGAGTATGCTGAGTGAGTGCTCTACCACTGAGCTATACCACAGGTCTTTCCCATGGTTCTCAGTTACCTTTTAACCGTGACTGTGAGACACAGCTCCTTGCACACAATTCCTGACTATTCGTGTGTTCTCATCCTGGGAGTCCATTTCCCAATTGGATGTTTGCCTGGCCTTTGTCATGTTGTGGATGCTCTCTGTGTGGTGTTAGCAACTGAGCTTTAAGGCCAAATAAAAGAGCCCAGAGAGAAGAGCATTGGCTCAATCAGTAAAGCACTGGCCCTGCAAGCATGAGGACCTGAGTTCGGATCCCCAGCATCCATGTACATGTGGGGCCAGCTGGCTAGCTAGACTAGCTGAACTGGTGAACTGTGGATGCAGGTGGAAGAAGACGCCCAACACTGGCCTCTGGCATTCACACTCGCATACATATATGTGAGCCCACACTTGTGAACCCACACACAAGCAAACACACATGCACACCACACACACGTGTGGGAAAGAAAAGCATTGCACATGCCTGTCACTCCCAGCACTTGAAAGGCAGAGATAGAAGGATCAGAGTTCAAGGCCAGCTGGGACTACATGAGACCCTGTCTTTGAAAAAAAACAAACCATTAAGCAGGGGTGGTGGCCCGTGTCTTTAATGTCAGCATTCTGGAGGCAGAGGTAGAAGGATGACTGTGAGTTCACTGGAGAAAGGAGACTCCCTGAGATTATATCTTGAATTCCATGTCAGCATGGGCTAGAGTAAGACCCTACCTTGAAATACAAAACAAAATAACAACAAAAACCAACTAAAATTAAATTTAAAAAATTACTTAGGGAAAGGAGTTTCCTCGATAGGATATGGAAGGTTCCAGGCATGGGTCTTGCCTAGGAGAATTGGATTTTTGGAAATTGATGTACTTGCCAATAGGCCTTTCAAAACCCCTTTCATATGGGAGAAGTTAGAGGTGATGGAAAGAAAGTTCTGGAAAAGTCCAGAAAACCAGCAATGGGCTCTGGAGCTGGCCTCCAGCTCTAATGGGTGTCTTTCATTCTCATTACCCCCATTAGTGCCTTATTGTATTAGTTATAGCTAATTTACATTTTACCCAAGCATTGAAAACAGATTGCAGATGTTTGGAAACAGATGTTATCCTAATGTTAAGGAAAAACCATGAATATTTATGATGGTTATTGCCCGGATCAAATTACCTTGCTTTACACCGGGAGGCAGGCATGTTCTGACAACTTTGGCCCAGCACCTGGTGAGGGAGAACAGAAAAGTACTGATGAACTTTTGGGCACATTTCAATTTTCCTTCACATGGACCATGTTTGTTTTTTTTTTTTTTCCCCTGCCTTCTCAGAGAACAGGGAACAGAGATTGGTTGTTGCAGAATGGATTGAGGGATTTTCCTACAGCTCGCATTCTTTGGCCAGGTCAAGGTCTTCCATCTGTTTTTTTCCATTCTGCTCCTCTTACCTAAGTAGCTTAGGTCACTTCCCAGGCTGCGCTTTTCCTCACACACCTGCCAGGCGCTGGGAAGCTGTCAGAAGCCAGGTCAGGCTGACTCACTGACCAGAAGGCTCCCCTTCTTTCCCTTCCCTTCCCTTCCCT
>PVHP010035154.1:0-18628 GCA_004024765.1 Zapus hudsonius | reverse complement strand
AAATACAGACAGAGAGACAGAGACAGAGAGAGAACCAGGGCCACCACCTTGTGGGTCTGGCTTATGTGGGTCCTGGGGAATTGAACCCAGGGCCTTAGGCACTGGAGGCAAGTGCCTTAACCGCTGAGCCATCTCTCCAGCCCTAGATGAGTATTTAATACCTCTCACAATGTGAGTCATATACAGTAATGACAAGTCATGTGATGACCGCACATATTTATTACAGATGTGCTTTTTCTCCTGAATATTTTCAAACTACAGTTATTTGAATTCAAAGATGTAGGAACCCGAGACTATGACGGGCAAGTGTATAGGCCAGTAGAATTTGAAGGAAGTCGGATGGTACCCTGGATATTGATGTATTCCAAAAGGCTTTGTGGAGAAGGTGACCCTTGTGTCCCCGAGAGTGACTAGAGTGGAGGTCAGGCAAAAAGACAGTGTAGGAAAATCAGGTGTGGTGGTGAGTTCGTCTTTAATCCCAGAGATTGAGGATCACGTGAGTTGCAGGCCAGCCTGAGACTACAGAGTGAATTCTGGGTCAGCCTGGGTTACATTGAGACTTTACCTACTGAAAAAAAGAAAGAATAAATAAAATAAAACAGTAGAGACAAAGCTTGGCACTTCTGGAATTGGGCAGCAGGTCTCAGGTAGGCACAAGCTGAGAGAGCCATCGATGTCTTCTGGAACCTTCCATCGGCGTAGATGTCAGTGGCGCATCCAGGAGCATTCTGCTTACCTGAGCTCACCTTCCCTGAGGTAACTCGCTGCAGGATCCAGAGAGGATTCTAGAAGCAGACAGAGCTAAGAGGAAGCTCTGGCATGAGCACACTGATTTGGATATGTGACTGACATGGACACTTGTGAGACTGCCATAGTGAATACAGAAGTGACAGAGGCTAAGCCAGTGCTGATTTCCTGTCAGCCTCCTGCTTCACTCTTCTGCTGAACTCTTTCTCCTCCTTTCTTTTATTTTTCCTGGCTGGAATTTCCTTTCTCGCCTCCCCCCCCCCACCGACCCCAAATTGTCTCTGGGCTGTTTGAAGGACCCTCGTGTGTGTGCAGAAAGATTAAGCTGTCCTTTTCATGAAGGAGAAATGTATTCGAAACGGGGCACATCAAAAGTAAATGTAGGTGACAAATGTTTATATTTGGAAAGTGCCTCCGCTTTGATCCCGCTTTCCAGTTTTTGGAGAGCGTGACGAATGTGCCCTGGGGGCCTTGGCTTCAAACATTTGCAGTCTGCAGAGCCCTGCACTTGACCCGAAACTCATTTGATCCTGTTCTTGCCACAGTCACAGGAGAGGCCGCCCTGCCTCTCTGTCCCTCATGCTGCCCAGAGCCACCTTGGAGGAGCAGGTGAGGGTCCCCCTTCTTGGGAGCCCCTCAACACTGCAGGTGCCAGCAGCCAAGAGAGGCTCTGCCTGGCCACCGGAAGAGACCCCCTGATGTCCTTGGACGTCCTTCCTCCTCTGTGAGGTCACATTGGGCCTTTTCTCATCATCCTCTGACTCACTACTTGGGAAGGCTCCAAAGGGGACGTCTGTCCTCAAGGAGAATACCTTCAGGGGACAAGATACAGCAGGGAACTCTGATACACCTGCCCACGGAATTGGCTACACAGAAGTTTTGTTTGGTTGCTTGCTTGGTTTTGTTGATTTTATTATTTTTTTTTTTTGGGGGGGGGACATGGTCTCATGTACCTCAGGTTGGTTTTAAATTCATGATTTAGCTTGAATGCCTTGTCTTTCTGCCTCTCCCTCCTGAGTGCTGGGATTGTAATCGTGCGCATGCCCAGCTGTTTGCTTAGAATTCTTGAAAGAAAAAAACTTATCACAGGCTTAGAAAAATATAACTGGTCATCTGGTCTTACTCAATGTATTATTTATTTATTTGAGAGAAAGAAAGTGACAAAGAGAGAGAGAGAGAGAGAGAGAGAGAGGATGAATGGGCACACCAAAGGAACTCCAGATGCATGCACCACTTTGTGCATCTGGCCTTAAGTGGGTACTGGAGAATTGAACTCGGGTCCTTCTGTTTTGCAGGCAAGCGCCTTACCCACTAAGCCATCTCTCCAGCCCTCAATGTATTTTTAAAAATATTTTACTTATTTGCAAAGAGAGAGAGAGAACATGAATGAATGAATGAATGAATGGGCATGCCATGACTTCTAACCACTGCAAACAAACTCCAGATGCATGCACTACTTTGTGCATCTGGCTTTACGTGGATACTAGGGAATTGAATCTGGGTCTTTAGGCTTTGCCGGCAAGGGCCTTAACCGCTGAGCAATCTCTTCAGCCTGATTTTTAAAAAAATTTATCCAAGGATGACTGCCTCCACCTCTTCAGTGCTGGAATCTAGCCACGGAGCACCAGGCATGGCTCTAATGGTGCTGGGGATGGAGCCCAGGGCTTCCCGCAGGCTAGGCAAGCATTCTACCAACTGAAGTAGACGTCCAGCCCGGCTCTTGTCAATTCTTTTTTTCCCTTTATTATCCATAATTAGATACACTGAGTGAGCAAATGATGTGTTGGTGTCCCCAGTTCCCAGATTTCTCTCTTCCCTGTCCCCAATCAGCTGGGTATCCTCCTCCGTGGGCAGTCTGGATCAATCCATTGGATAGAGAGGTGAACCTGTGGTTAGGACAGACAGCCACACTCACTGGTGGGAACGCTCATCCCTAAACAACCTTTGGAGTTCCCTCAGCAAGGATGGTGGCCCAGTGTTCAATTTTCCCTAATGGAAAAAAGGGTGAGAAGACGGGATGATTTGGGTTTTTGTTGTTGCTCTTATTTCTTGAAGAGTCTTTTTTAAAAAAAATATTTATTCATTTTTAAGCAGAGAGAGGGGGAGAGAGAGAGAGAGAGAGAGAGAGAGAGAGAGAGAGAGAGAGAGAGAGAGAGAGAGAGAGAGAGAGAAACGCACCAGGGCCACAACCTGGTACTGGGGAATTGAACCCGGGGCCTTATGCACTGGAGGCAAGTGCCTTAACCGCTGAGCCATCTCTCCAGCCCCGAAGAGTCTTATTTAGTAAAGCAGGATTGGCTTGAACTCTTGGTCCTCCTGCCTCTGCTTCCTCCTGGTTGCTGGATTACAGGTGTGTGCCACCGCTCCTGGCTCAGCCCCTTTAATGCACTTTTCCAACATCTGTGAAGCCCTGAGTTTGGCCCCCATCATCACAATTGATCAACTATCAATCAATCCATTAATCAAATAAAAATAAACAAAATATGCCGAGGCATGGTGGCGCACATCTTTAATCCCAGCACTCAGGAGGTGGAGGTAGGAGGATCGCTAGGAGTTCAATGCCAACCTGGGGCCTCAGAGTGAGTTCCAGGTCAGCCTGGGCTGGAGTGAGACCCTGCTTTGAAAAACATAAATAAAATAGTAGCAATAACAACAAACAAAACACCAGTGTACTCATTCTCCTTTCTAACGTTAAGGAAAATAAAGCAATTTTTAAGAAACCCAGACAATTTAATGCTGATGAGTTGATTGTGATGGTTAGGTTTTGTTGTTAACTTGATTTTTTAATCATCTTGGGTGGGTCTCTGAGGATGTTTACAGGAAGGCAGCCTCTCAGTAGGGGGCAAGATGTAAAGAAGCTAGAAGTAAACATCCTTTCCTGTGTGGGCAGGGCAGGGAGGAAATTTCAGAGACTCAGGAAGCCATTAAGTCTGGGGAAGGGTTGTAAGACCCCACCCTAGGCTATATAAAGGGGAAGAAATTCTCTCCTTGCTCCCCTGCCTGTTCCCTGTTCTGTGTGTGGCTGACTATGACATTGATGGAGTAGGAGAGACAAAAACCATATTGCTGGGCTGGAGAGATGGCTCAGCGGTTAAGGCACTTGCCTTCAGTGCCTAAGGCCCCGGGTTCAATTCCCCAGGACCCACATAAGCCAGATCTACAAGGTGGTGGCCCTGGTGCTCTCTCTCTCTCTCTCTCTCTCTCTCTCTCTCTCTCTCTCTCTCTCTCTCTTGGCTTGAAAATGAATAAATAAAATATTTTTTTAAAAAAACCATATTGCTTTATTCCCAGCAGAAAAGTACATTCAATTAAGGTCAATTTTTTTTTCGAGGTAGGGTCTCGCTCTAGCCCAGGCTGACTTGGAATTCACTATGCAGTCTCAGGCTGGCCTTGAACTCATGGTTATCCTGCTACCTCTGTCTCCTGAGGGCTGGGATTAAAGGCGTGCGCCACCATGCCCAGCTAAGGTCCATTTTTAAACCATGAAATGCTTGTTCTGATGTCATCAGAGTGAAAGAGACACAACAAGAAAAAAATATTAATTTTGTAATAGAAAAAGAAAAGTAAGTAGAAAGAAAAACAGGAAAAGGAAGAAAGCAAAGAGAAAACAGAGTAGGGGCTCAGGAGCTAACCTCGGCTGAGAGGTTAAAGGTGTTTACTTTGCAAAGCCCACTGACTGGGGTTCAATTCCCCAGCACCCAAGTAAAGCCAGATGAACAAGAAAAAAAATGTCCAAACTATATGGTACTGCATTCATCTGCTACAGCAAGAGACTTTGGGGTGTGCACATACACACACTACAAACAAATAAATGTATTTAGTATCTAGTAGTTAGCATATTTCTACTGACAAAAACCTATGTTAGGGGCTGGAGAGATGGCTTAGTAGTTGAGGTATTTGCCTACAAAGCAGAAGGACCCAAGTTCAATTCCCCAGGACCCACATAAAGCCAGATGCACAAGGTGGTGCATGTGTCTGGAGCATGAGGTCCTGGTGCGCCCATTCTCTCTCTCTTTGCTTCTGTCTCTCTCCCTCTCTCAAATAAATAAATAAAATATTTAAAAACATTTTAGTAGCTAGAAATATTATAAAAATATGTTGCCAAGGGGTGGTACACGCCTTTAATCCAGCACTTGGGAGGCAGAGGTAGGAGGATCACCATGAGTTCAAGGCCACCCTGAGACTACAGCGTGAATTCCAGGTCAGCCTGGGCTAGAGTGAGACCCTGCCTCGAAAAACAAAACAAAACAAAAAAACAGACCTAGAGGCACACCTTTAATTCTAGCACTTGGGAGGTGGAGGTAGGAGGTGACAGAAGTAGGAGGATCGCCATGAGTTCAAGGCCACCCTAAGACTACATAGTGAATTCCAGATCAGCCAGGGCTAGAGCAGGACCCTACCTCAAAAACCAACACAAAACAAAACAAAAACAGACATATAGACCAATGGAACAGAACAGAGGACTCATAAATAAACCCCCAGGGTTTTGGCCCTGTTTATTGCGGCTCTGTTTGTGAAAGCTAAGAATTGAAATCCTACCCATCAACAGACGAATGGACAATGGCAATGTGTTGAGTTGACACGATGGAATGCTCTTCAGCAATATGGAAAAATGCGATTAGAAATTTTCAGGAAAACGGATGGACCTGGGAAGACTGATATGAAGTGAAGCAACTCAGAAAGACCAAACCCACATGAATGTTTTCTCTGACACTGGGTCTTAGCTTGTCAGATCTCTAAGCGTGTAGGATCGGTAAGCATGTATCTATAGGGGAGCAAATGTGAGTGAGATCCATAAAGAAAGAACCACAGTCAAAGCAAGCAAGAGCTGGAAGAGGGCGAGGAAAGAAAGGACACCTGGGACCTGTCAGCAGAAGAGGGGAGGCCGGGGCTTGCAAAGCTCAGGTTCGTTTCCCCAGGGCCCACGTTAGCCAGATGCACAAAGTGTCCCATACATCTGGAGTTCACTGGCAGTGGCAAGAGGCCCTGGTGTGCCCACATCCCACTCCCCCATTCTCTGCTGGCAGATAAATGCATAAATCTTCCTTTTGCCTAAGGCAGGCTCTCACTCTAACCCAGGCTGGCCTGGAACTCACTCTGTAGTCCCAAACTGGCCTCAAACTCACAGCAACCCTCTTACCTCTGCCTCTCAAATGCTGGGATTAATGTGTCACCATTCCCGGCAAAAATATTAAAACAAAAAAATAAGAATTGGCAGAAGAATCACACTTCCCAAGGCTCAGAGTCTATTGGGGAAGAGGTGGTGGAAAGACTGTAAGAGCCAAAGGAAGGTAGGATGCTTACGACGCAAATTTCAGACACAAAATGGCCTTGATGTTCATGACCTCATAGTACCTACACAAAATAGGAGGAGAAGATGATGTCACTGAAATAAAATAGAGAGTAATTGAGAGGGGGAAGAGATACGAGGGAGGGTGGGGAATCATAATGGTTTATTGTCTGTAATTATGGAAGCTATCAATAAAAAGTTTTAAAAAACATAAAAATAAATTAGCAGAAGAAATCAGCCATCCCGGACATTTTGGACTGTGGGAAAAATGAGAATGAAAATATTTGAGACCAGACGTGCCATAGATTTTGCATTTCTTGGAAATACTTGCTATATATAATGGAGGATCTTGGGATATCTCAAGTGTAAACTCAAAATTCATTTGTGCTTTGACTACATCATGGATACAATGTCTGAAGGTAATTTTATACACTATTTAAGATAATTTGGGGGCTGGAGAGATGGCTCAGTGGTTAAGGCACTTGCCTCCAGTGCCTAAGGCCCCAGGTTCAATTCCCCAGGACCCACATAAGCCAGACCCACAAGGTGGTGGCCCTGGTTGGTCTCTCTCTCTCTCTCTCTCTCTCTCTCTCTCTCTCTCTCTCTCTCTCTCTCTCTCTGCTTAAAAATGAATAAAAATATTTTTAAAAAATATGTTTTAAAAAAGATAATTTTGGCCTGGAGAGATGGCTCAGCAATTGAGGAGCTTGCCTGCAAAGCCTAACCATTTGGGCTCGATTCCCCAGTACCCACAGTGGCACGTGCATCTGGAGTTTGTTTGCAGTGGCTGGAGGCCACGGTGTGCTCATTCTCTCTCTTTTCCTTTTTTCTCTCTCTCTGCTTGAAAATAAATAAAAATAAGAAATAATTTGTGCACAAAGTTTCAACTTGTGGTATCGTGTCAGTGATGAACCACTTCAAATTCTGGAGCATCTTGGATTTGGGATTTCAGGTTGGAGACACTGGACCTGTGCCACTACGATTACTAGTATTAAAGTTGTAGCTCAAGGTTTGGTTTGTTTGCTTTTGCTTGGTAGGAGAAAAGTGGCAGTAATTTATATGTAGCTGGACGATGGCTCAGCAGATCAGGCACTTGCCTGCAGAGCCTAAGTACCTGAGTTCAATTCCCCAGTACCCATGTAAAGCCAAATACATAAAGTGACGAATGTGTCTGGGGTTCGCTTGCAGTCACTGGAGGCCCTGGTGCGCTCATTCTCTCTCTCTCTCTCTCTCTCTCTCTCTCTCTCTCTCTCTCTCTCTCTCTCTCTGCTTGCAAATATATATGAGCTGGCGTGGTGGCTCACGCCTTTAATCCCAGCACTCTGCACTTGGGAGGCTGGCAGAGGTAAGGGCAGCCTGACTACATAGTGAATTCCAGGTCAGCTTGGGCTTCAGTGAAACCCTACCTCAAAACAAGAACAAGAACAAAAATAGGGCTGGAGAGATGGCTCAGCAGTTAAGGTACTTTCCTGCAAAGCCTAAGGACCAGGGTTTGGTTCCCCAGTCCCCACATGAACCAGATGCACAAAGTGGTGCAGGCATCTTGAGTTTGCTTGCAGTGGCTGGAGGCCTTGGTGTGCATACACACACACACACACACACACACACACACACACTCTCTCTCTCTCTCTCTCTCTCTCTCTCTCTCTAAATCAATAAATATAAAGTTAAAAAAAAATAAACAAACAAGCAAAGCCAGGCATGGTGGGCAGTTAGTCTTTTTCTTGTAAAGCCTAGTGGCCTGGGTTCAATCTCCCAGCACTCCTATGACAATGGTGGCCAGAGACAGGACAGTCTGAGGCTCTCCTTCATTTGAAGAGACCCTGTCTCAAAGAAGGTGGAGCACAGACACCTCCAAGTTGTTTGCACACACACACACACACACACACACACACACACACACGCTGTTGCACACATACTCATACATTAGACACAAAATAAATAAAAATAACATAATCTAAATAAAGAAGTAAAATAAGATTGAAAGAGAAAAGGCTTACTCCATCCTGTGTGTATGTGTGTGTGTTTCACTTTTGCCCCAAGTCTGCATTTTTCTCTTCATTCAGCAGTTCTGCTCTCCGAGGAGGAGAACGGAACAGGCAGGTCCCAGGCCGGCCATGAGGTCCTCAGAGACAGACAGGCACAGGGCTCAGAGACAAGGCCTGCTGCTCCCCAACCCCAGCTCTGTTACCCGAATGCAGAACGTGGGAGGTTAGCTCTCCCCCCCCCCCACCCCTTTGCCCACACCCCAACTGACCAACCCTAGACTGGAAGGGTCACATAGTGCCATGAAGTAAAGCTCTTTAACTCCAAAGCAAACACCACCAGAACACACGGATGAACCTCTTGTTCCTTGACATCTAGGACGGCTGCTCTCTTGGGGTCAATTATTTAGGGATGTAGGACTGATCCCTAGGACTGTCTCCCTCTGAGTGTCACAGGACACCAGCGGGCCACAGAGAGATGGGTGCCAAGGCGCAGCCATAGACAAGTGGGGTTGGTGAGAGGCGAAGAAAGTTCTAGGTGTGTCGATCCCCTTGTGGAACGGGGCGGATGGGTGGGAGGGGAGGCGAAAAGATAGGGATTTCATGACTATACCTTTGCCATTTATTAACTTACAATGGGTTGGAGTTCTAACCTAAGATCTAAGTCTTCTTCAACGATCTGCATGATTTGGAGGTGGGTGGGGAGGGCGGTCCATTCATCACCAGATCTAGCTATCAAGAAAGCCCAGAATCGGGCAGGGATCAAGGGATGGACGCATCTCCCCTATCTGTCCCATTGACATTGGGACAGGCCATTGTCCTCCTTGTGGGATTATGTAAAGCTCAGATTCTCTGTTCTAAATTCCTCTGGAAATCAGGCTCTCTGAGGGCCCAGCAGGCAGCTAGCACATCTGGCCAGCTTTCCCCATGTTCTCTTGGGTCCAGAAGGTGGTAGAGATAAGAGGTCAACCGCCCCACCCTACCGTGGTGGAGCTGAGGGGACAGCTGGCCAGTGTCTGGTCAGAACAATAAAGAAGAGAGACCGCAGAGGCGGATGGATCAGGTCAGGCCCCTCTGGCCAGCAGGACTCCTTGTTTAATTGTCAACATTTCCCTTTCTTCCAGTTCAAGGGGCAAAAAGCTCTTTACTACAGACTTTGTCATCTGTCTACAATTCCCTGTCTACAATTCCCTTCCTCAACACTGTGGGGTCTTGGTGAAGAAACAGTATGCATATTCTGCTAGTTTTCATATTCTGACATTTCCCCCCTTTTTTTTTTCCAATTATTTCAAGGTAGGGACCCACCAGCCCAGGCTGACCTGGAATTCACTAAGAACTCATGATGATCCTTCTACCTCTGCCTCCTGAGTACTGACATTCTGGCTTTTCTCTGGAATGCTGAGCACTCTCTGCCTGTTCAGTATGGTACCCCTGCAGCATGGAGGGCAGGGGTACAGGTGACAGGAACAGAGAGAGGCCCCCAAAGTCTTAAGAAGCAGGGTTCACCTCTTAGCGAAGGAGGCAGTGCTGGGCCAAAGCTAAAGCTCTTCCTGCTGGTGCCCGGGGAAGGGCTTGGGCGTTTGCCAGGCAAAAGGTTCAGCGTTGAAAAGGGATTGCATCTCAGGCAGAAGGTGTTCAGCACACCGGAGTGATCATTTGGAGGAGGGGGAGACATTATGCCAATTAAATCAAGACAATGGCGTCTTGTTCCCTTTGCAAGAGCGCTGATGAAATTGCCTGTTCAGGGGAAGGCAAGTATTTCATTATTGCACCTTTGAAAAAGGCTAATCCTTCCTGCATTTCCTCTTGGGGAGGGGGGTGCCCTTTGTTCTCGTGTCTCTGATCCGTGCTCAGTTTCGGGTGGGGGGAAACCACTAGAGTTTCTTTTCTTCTAAGTGTGTGGTTAAATGACGGAACTGTTAGACAAGAAGGGTCCATCTCGAGGATTCTGTGATCAACAAACCAGGGACAATCCTTGGTGACCTCAGGGGATTCTGCTTCCAGGCTGGGGGTTGCTGGCAGCTTCCCTGTGTGTGTGTGTGTGTGGGGGGGATTCCTGAGAAGGCCCTTGTACTTGGACACCAGCAGAGCTGGCCTTGGAGAAGAAATTCTTGCCTCTGTGTGTGTGTGTGTGTGTGTGTGTGTGTGTGTGTAGGTACATATGTGGAGTGTATACGTGCATGTGTATGTGTGTGTATGAGTTTGTGTATGTGTAGGTATGTATCCTATCATGTTGATGATCTCACTGCAGGCCGGAAGTGAAGTACCTGCTTTCCCAGGATCAGGAAGCCTGGAAGTGAGAAGGGATCTGTCTGGAAGCACTTTAAGATCCGTGTGTCCTTTTCAGGGCAGCCGACATGGAGGTTGAAGATGCTGAGCCACTGCCACGTGGTGGAACTTCCAACCTAAGGTACCTTCCCACATTTGGTGCCCAGCCCCCTCCCCCCAGCCCCACGTGCCACAGGATCCAGGAATGGATGACTAGAAACCATGATTAGAGTAGTTCCCTAAATCTAGAGTGAAGACGTTTCTAGAGCCCTTTGGTCAGTTTCCAGACCCCGTTGAAGAGGAGAGCCTTCCCAGGTATGGATGAGGAATACATATTTCCCAGCATTCCCCTTTTCTTGGGTAACCTTTTCTTTTGAGTAGAATGGACAGACCATGTCTCCGTGACTACCTTTTCCTGACTTTGGTCATCATCTTATCATGGTCCCAACTGATACAGTGGCCCTGAAGCCTTGGGACTCTCTGCTGGCCCCAGGTCCTCTCATTAATTAACTCTGTCCATCAGGGTCAGGGGACCCAAAGGGAGGAATGGCCAGAGTGAGCTAGGAATGGTGGCCCCAGGATTTGGGAAGTGAAGGCAGGAGGGTTAGGAGTTCCAGGCCTGCTGGGCTTTCAAGAGATCCAGTCTCAAAAATAAATGAACGCCCCTAATCCCAGCACTAGGGGGCGGGCATGTGGCCCACGCCTTTAATCCCAGCACTCTGGAGGCTGAGGGAGGATTATGCAGTGAGTTCAAAGCCACCCTGAGACTACATAGTGAATTCTAGGTTAGCTTGGGCTAGAGGGAGACCCTACCTTGAAAAGCCAAATAAATAAATAAATAAAACAAATAAAAATAAATAAATAAACAAATAAATAAATGAAAGGAAATGTGACTGGGGAGATGGCTCAGTGGTTAAAGACACCTGCTGACTAATTTTGACAACCCGGCTTGGCATCCCCTGTACCCATGTAAAGCCGGATGCACTAATTGGCACAAGCATCTGGAGTTCCTTTGCAAGGGCAAGAGGCTCTGGTATGCCCATTCCTCCTCCTCCTTTTAAATAAATTTAACTTTTTTTTTGAGGTAGGGTCTTACTGTAGCCCAGGCTTACCTGGAACTCACTTTTGGCCTTGAACTCATGACGATCCTCCTACCTCTGCCTTCCAAGTGCTGTAAAAAAATTCTTTTGTAATTTTTTTTTTAAGAAAGGGTTTAGCAGAAGTGTGTATGGGGGTAAGAAAAAGTAATGGGGGTGAATTTGATCAAAATGCATTATAAAAACTATACGTATGAATCTCAAAAATATTAAAAATGTCAGGAGTCGAGTATGCTTGAAATCTCAGCAATGGGGAGGCAGAGACAGGAGGATCCCCCGAGGCTCACTGTCCAGCCAGTCTAGGCTATTTGGTGAGGTTCGGACCATTGAAGGACCCTGTCTCCAAAAGAGTGGATGGGGCTGGAGAGATGGCTCGGTGGTTAGAAGCACTTGCCTGCAAAGCCTGATGGCCTGGGTTCGATTCCCTAGTACCCACGTAAAGCCAGACGCACAAAGTGGTGCATGTGTCTGGGGTTGGTTTGCAGTGGTCTGAGGCCCTGGCATGCTCATGCTCACTCTCTCTGTCTCTCAAATAAATTAATTAAAAATTTAAAAAGTGGATGGTGGCTTAACTTGGTGGCACACTCCTTTAATCCTAGCTCTGGGGAGGCAGAGGTGGGAAGATTGATGTGAGTTCAAGGCCACCCTGAGACTACATAGTGAATTCCAGGTCAGCCTGGGCTAGAGCGAGACCCTACCTTGAAAAACCAAAACAGAATGGATGGTGCCTGAGGACCAGCCAAGATTGTCCTCTGACCTTCATAGACATGCGCACATATATGCATGCATACCTTCCCCCTCCATATCATACACATAAAACAAACAAACAAATAAAAGAACAGGCCGGGCATAGGGGTGCACACCTTTAATCCCAGCACTCTGGAGGTAGAGGTAGGAAGATCGCTGTGAGTTTGAGGCCAGTCTGAGATTCTTCCACAATAGACTCAGAAAGTGTGACAGAGATGTCCCAGTGCTGAACACTCCACTGTCACTTCTTCTCAGCACTATGGTGTCTTTTGAGTTATCCCAGTGGTCACCGCCATCTGAAAAAGAGCAGCTTTTCTAGACAAGAGTGAGGGTAGCATTATTATATGGGTATGCTTATTTTCTTTTTTTAAAAAGTGTTTATAGGGCTGAAGAGATAGCTTAGTGATTAAGGCATTTGCCTGCAATGCAGAAGGACCAGAGTTCGATTCCCCAGTGCCCATTATACAGCAAGATGCACAAGAGGGCGCATGTGTCTGGAGTTCATTCGCAGGGGCTTGGAGGCCACTTTCTCTCTCTCTCTCTCTCTCAAATAAATAAATAAAATATTTTTTAAAAAGTGTTTATAAGGCAGCTTGGTGGACATCCTATATGTATTTAGCCAGCCAACAGCAGGCGTTACTCCCCTAGGGCTCATGGCTTTTGACTAGGTCTTCAGTACCAGGCATGTGTTCCTTCCTGTGGAGTGAGCAGAGAGCAATTGGTTTCCCCCACAACAGACGTGCCACTATTGCCCCAGTTGGCCCATTTGGCCTGGCTGGCCCGTCTTAAGGCTTGCAAGGTCCACTGCTGTTCACCACCATTGATGCCTTCTCTCTCCCATAGGGCCGCATGCAGCCATAGCTTTAACCAGCTTTCTGTCAGCTGGTTAACAGGGAGGAGGTTTCCAGCTCAGCTCCAGCTTGATGTCTCAGTGACCTGCAGCCCAAGCATATGTGGTCTTCAGCAATAGGGTCTTACCATCTCATTCTGGTGGGCAACCAAGAGCCTTGGCAATGGCCTGTAATGTTTTGGGGTCCTTAGGAACCTCCCTGGCCAACAACTCACTGGAAGGTATCCCATCCCTGGCACTGAAGTTTTTCTAGAAACAATCTCTGGCTACTGGGTGTGCCTTATATGAGGGAGAACATGTGGCATTTGGCTTTCTGGGCCCGAGTTACCTCACTTAGTATGATTCTTTCTGATCCATCCATTTCCCTGCAAATTTCATAATGTCATTTTTCTTTACCACTGAATAGAACTCCATTGTATAAATGAACCACCTGTTCATCATCCATTCATCAATTGAGGGACATCTAGGCTGGTTCCATTTCTTAGCTGTTGTAAGTAAAGCCTCACCTCCTGTATACTTTCAATAAAAGTTCTGCAGATGTAGCTAGATAATTTAGAATACCTAATACAATGTCAATTTTATTGTTATACTGAATTTTCTGAGGGAATCCTGACAAGAAAAACAAGCCCAGACATGTTTTTAATCTGCCATTGGTTGAACCCATGGATTGAGAATTTCTGGATGCAAACTGTCTGCAGTTTATCTGGTTTGATAGAAAAGTCTGCAAAGATAAGGAGGCCTTTTGCCAGTAGTTTCTCTTCCGGAGTGTCTGACCCAGCCACAGGGAAGAACATCATTACCCAGAAACCTACCATTGTCCCTGAATTGAACAATCCATATGATCAGGGCGGACCCTGAGATATGCAAAATCTGACTTCCAATGGAGATAGGCTTATCAGACCGGAATCTTACAGGTTCCTAGGGGAAGTAGGGAATATGGGCTGGGGGATGGTTTCGGCGGCTGGAGAAGAGCTGAAGGCGAGGTCCCTGGCCTACTCCAGGAAGGCCAAGATGGAGACTCGAGAGGCCAAGGCAGGCGATGAGACGGAGAACCCTGCCATGGATCAAGATTGTTCAAGGAGGGCTGGAGAGATGGCTCAGCGGTTAAGGCACTTGCCTCCAGTGCCTAAGGCCCTGGGTTCAATTCCCCAGGACCCACATAAGCCAGACCCACAAGGTGGTGGCCCTGGTGTTCCTTCTTTCTCTCTGTCTCTCTGTCTCTCTCTCTCTCTCTCTCTCTCTCTCTCTCTCTCTCTCTCTCTCTCTCTCTCTCTCTCTCTCTCTCTCCCTCTCTCTCTGCCTGCTTGAAAATGAATAAATAAAATATTTTTTAAAAAAGATTGTTCAAGGATAATGAAACTTGAGCATTGTAGACTTTCTAGAAAATTCTCTTCTAGACTTACACTCACCCTCTTCTACCAAAGTGCTCTGGAGTGATATTGAGTCTTCCTTCCTTCCCTCCCTTTTTTCTTCCCTCCCTCTATCCCTTCCCTTCCTTTCCCCTCCCTTCCTTCCTCCTCTCTTCTTTCTTTTTTCAGCTTTTTTATTGACAACCTTCACACATAGACTATATGTCATGACCACAATCCCCTCCCATCATCCTCTCTTTCCCCCTGCTCCCATTCCCCCTCCACCGAGTCCCTTCTTCCCATGGAGTCTCTCTTCAATCCATGTCATCGTTTTTCTTCCTATTACAGGCATCTTGTGTAGGTAGCATCTGCCACTGTGAGGTCATGAATACCTCAGCCACTCTGTGTGTGGAAGGGGCAATACTGCAAAGCACGTCTCCCCTTCCTTTGGCTCTTACATTCTTTCCATCACCTCTTCTGCCATGGCTCCTGAGCCTTGGAGGGTGTGACAGAGATGGTTCACCTAGTGCTGACACTTCACTGTCACTTCTCAGCATTTTGATGAGTGTAAGTCTCCCCAGTGGGCACCCAGCGACTTCTCTAACCAAAAGTGAAAATAGCATTAATAAATGGGCTTAAATGTAGGTATTTAGAGTGCAATTTGGTGGGCGTGATGCATCCATTCACTCAGACATCAGTAGCAGTTTTCACAGTAAGTTTAATGACCTCTCCAACAATAGGCTTTTTAAAAAATATATATATTTTTTACCTATAAGGGGGGAGAGAGAATGGGTATGTCAGGGCCTCCTGGACTGCAAATGAACTCCTGATGTATATGCTACTTTGTACATCTGCCTTTACTGGGCACTGGGGAATTGAACCCAGGCTGGTAGGCTTTGCAAGCACGAACCTTTAACCATGAGTCATCTCCATAGCCCTCAGCCATAGGTTTTTGATTAGGTTTTTAGTGCCAGGCATCAATTCTGTTCCCACAGAGGGGGCCTCAAATCTAGTCAGAGAGCAGTTGGCTTCCCCCATATCAGACATGCCACCATTGCACCAGTTGGTACATTTGGCTTGGCTATTGAGCTGTAAACCTTGCAGGGCCTGCTGCTGGTTAGGCCCATTGATGACTTTTTCCCCCAACAGGCTGCACAGCTCTTTCCAGCATCCTGACAGCTAGTCAACAGGGAGGAGGCTTCCAGCTCAGCTCCAGCTTGATGTCTCAGTGACCTGCAGCCCAAGCATTTGGTGTCTTCAGCAATAGGGTCTTACCATCTAGGCAACCAAGATCCTGTAATGTTTGGGGGCATCAGGGACATCCATGACCAACATCTCATTGGACAGTATCCCATCCCTGGCACTGAAATTCTCTAGTAACCATGGCTTGTGGGCATAGCATTATCTACCTCCTCAAAATACTTCTCCCTTTTTAAACTTATATATTGTTTAGCTAGAGAAGAAGGTCTCCATATGGCTTATTCACAACAACTGTAAATTTGATTAACCCTTCGCCCACCACCTCCTCTCCTTCATCTCCACCCTTGACCCCACTGAGTCCACCCCACCCCTCTACTTCCACATCTTCTGTACCCTTCCCTTGGGCCTCCCTTCTCCTTTCTTCCTCATAGCCTTCCCAGTTCCATAGCCTCTACTATTGACTCTTTTTATTTATTTATTTTCAGAGAGAGAGAATGGGCACACCAAGGCCTCTCACCACTGCAAACCAACTCCAGATGCATGTACCACTTTGTGCATCTGGCTTTACATGGGTACCGGGGAATTGAACTTGGGACATTAGGTTTTTCAGGTAAGTTGCCTTAACCACTGAGCCATCTCTCCAGCCCTCAACCCTGTCTTTCTTTTGAGACAGGGTCTTCATATGTTTCCCTGAAGTCATGATTTTTCTGCTTTAGCATCTCGAGTGCTGAGATTATAGGCATGTTCTACCATGTCTATTTTATGATATTAACTTTAAAAATTAAATTCTTAGGCTGGAGAAATGGCTCAGTGGTTAAATGAGTTTGCTTGCAAAGCTTGACGGCCTGGGTTAGATCATCTGGAGTTTCTTTGCAGTGGCAGGAGGCCCTGGTGTGCCCATATTCTCTTTCTGTCTGCCTCTTTCTCTTTCTCAAATAAATAAATTAATTTTTTTTTTTTTGGTTTTTCGAGGTAGGGTCTCGCTCTAGCCCAGGCTGACCTGGAATTCACTATGTAGTCTCAGGCTAGCCTTGAACTCAGCGATCCTCCTACCTCTGCCTCCCGAGTGCTGGGATTAAAGGCGTGCGCCACCACACCCGGCAAATTAATAATTTTTAAAAATTAAAAAAAATTGAATTCTTTGGAGTTTGGAGAGATTGCTCAGTGGTTTATGGCGTGCAAAACCTGTCAGCTGGATTCAGTTCCCCAGTGCCCAGGAAAAGCCAGATTCACAATGCGGTGCACCTGCCCCGAGTTCTCTTGCAATGGCAGGAGGCCCTGGTATGCCCGTTCTTATCGTCTCTCTCACAAGTGACTCAAAAGCAAAATTTGTTTTAAATTTCTTCTTCTTTTTTTATCCTTTTCTTTCTCTCCTCTCCCCCTTCTTTTCTTCTTTTGCTTGATTGCTTCCTTCCTTTCTCCCACCCCTCCTTCCTTGTGTTGGTTTTTCCAGGTAAGGTCTCCCTCTAGCCCAGGTGCACTGTGTAGTCTTAGTCTGGCCTTGAACTCACAGCGATCCTCCTAGTGCTGGGATTAAAGGCAAGAAGAGGGAAAGCCAGTGGTCTAAGGCAGAAAGTTCTAAGGTAGAATCCTCACTCCTAAGAGGCCAGGACCAGGGTGTCAACTGCACTGACATCTCCTCGTTGCAGTCCTACGCTATCTTTGCAGATAAGTCCCATTATTACCCACATTTGCAAATAAAGAAAGGGAGAATGCAGTCATATGCCAATCTCCCAGCCAGGAAGAAGCAGATCCGGTGAGGCCTTGCATGAAGAATTTCTCTGCCTCGTCTTCCCAGAATTGACCGTCCAAAGGCTGCCAGGCGGGGCATGCGCATGGGGGACCTAAGGGCTTTTGAATGGAGAGTTGCTTTGTCCAGTCTTCTCCCAATTAACCACCTCTTCCCCAAAGACTGAAAAGTCAGTTAACCTTGACTTCAAATGAGTCTTTTCTTTTGCTCAGAAGGAAATAGCACCGTTCTTGGGTAGTGACTTCATTTTCCCAGTCTACTTGGAGGGATTCCTCTATTTCCCTAATATTTTCCTGCCCAGTCTTTTCAGGCTCTGGAGCTCATATGTTTTATATACACAAAGGTGACTTTTCCTTCCTTTAATGACCAGTTCTTATCAGCACAAGCAACCGATAGGGAGCTCATAAACATGTCACGCTGACTTGGGTCTCCGTGTCCTCTTCCCGAAGAGGAATTCTTGCAGGATTGTCATCCTGCCTTCTTTCCTGATCCCATGCATATTGGGCCTCCGAAGCGCCCTTGGAGTCTGTTTTCACTTCATTCCTCGTTGGCAAATATAAATAAATGAATGCTTGGCGCTCACACTCCGAAATCACTGCAGGAGAATCTAGAGACAATCTAAACCGAGGCCCTCGGAGCCAGGGCCTTCCGATTCCAATGAAATATTTCCTGTAAGTCTCTGCCAACTGCATCTTGTAAGAACATTTGAAAGCAGAAGCTTGAACTCACAGGGACCCCATCGCCTTAAAAGCCTGCTTCCTGTTTGACAAGATGTTATTAGGAGAGGCAAGTCATTGTTAATTTTGCAAAGGTGGAGGTTTCCTCTTCTGAGAGCCCAACCCAAACTCCCAGCGTCTTTGAGTTGTAGAAGTCTGTCTGCTAGGTGACATCTCTGAACTCTAGAACACTATTCCCAAAGGTCCTAAAGAGATTTCCTGGGCTACAGAAAATATCTGCTTATCTCTCCAACAGTAGTACATCCTGCTGGTACGGTATCTTGGAAAGTTGCACAAGTTCTTTGAAATAACCTTGTAGAGATCAGCTCCATTTTGCAGGCAAGGAAACTGAGGCTCAAGTTTCATATTCTTTTTTTTTTAATATTTATTGTCCATAATGAGTTACATTATTTAGTGGGCAAACCATGCGGCGTTGTTATCCCGACTTCCCCAATTCCCCCCTCCCCATCCCTGATCAGTTGTATATCCTCCTCCGTGGGCTGTCTGTATTAGTCCTTGTGGCAAGGGATCCTGTATATCTTAGTACTCATCCCGGTCTTCCTGGCCCAAGTGTGTTGTTACTGATGGGTGCCATGCCTCCGGACAGTCTCCCCCACCACGGCTCTCAC
>PVHP010035153.1:0-18665 GCA_004024765.1 Zapus hudsonius | reverse complement strand
TCCACAGAACTGAATGGCTGGCTGGATGTGGGTAAGGGGAAGCAAAGGGCAAAGGGCGGCTCTGCATCTCTGATTTGGGAAGGGAGAGCTAGCGGTGCCACTCACTGAAGCTGAGCTCATTGGTGGAAGAGCAGATTGTGAATGAATGATTGGGAACATTTAATCACGGGCATGATGCTGTGATGCATGTGGACCAGTGGAGATGCTTAATAACTCGGTTTGAACTGAAGACCCCAAGAATTTCACCAGCCTTGCAGACCATGACTGTGCCTCAGGAGACCAGAGCTCTGCAATCCTCCAGCACTGGTGCGAGCTTCAAGGACATAGATTTAATATCTACAGGAACAAATCCTAAGGGTCAAAGATATTAGAACAGCAGCCTAAACTATAAAAGTAATATATGATCAGACAAGGACTGAGTGACAGGAATGGGGACTGGGCCATAGGGATATAGCTGGATCTTAATTAGTGTTCTCATTCAGTATTTTAGACTTTTTGGTTCACTGACATAGCCACTGCATTAATGAGAAGACACTTTTGATCTTTGATGCCAGCAAGCATTGTTACAGGAAGCAATGTGATGCCAGTTTCAGAGCTCAGGAGTTCTAGAAAATGTTTACTCTCCAAGTCCATATTTGATCATCATAAAGAAGTGTATTGGTTATTTCTCTCCTTGTTGTGACAAATACTTGAGAAGGTCACTTAAGGAAGTAAGGGTTCATTTTGGCACACAGTTTGAGGGTATAGTACAGTCCATCATAGATGGGAAGACATGGAGGCAGAAGCTTGAAGGACCTGGGTTCATTGCATCCACAGTCAGGAAGCAGAGGAGGATGAATGGTGTTGCTGGGCCCATTTGCTCCTTTTATGAAGTCCAGAACCCCAGACCATAGAATGGCACTTCACACCTTTAGGATGGGTCTTCCTACCTCAATTAACCGAATTTACAAAATCCTTCACAGACATGTCTAGAAATCTGTTCCCATGGTGATTTTAAATCTTTCCAAGTTGACAACAAAGGCGAACCATCTCAAGAAGCAGAGAACATATGAGGCGGGTGCAACGTGTGGTAGAGCTCTCACTGGCATTGATTGGAAAGATGAGAGGTTAGCTCAGGAGTGGATCTGCTCTGTGTATTATCTCCCTGAATTCTTCTGTTTTTACGCCCTGACATATCTTCTTAGAGCCTTAACTACTCTCTATAGGTTCTTGGTATACAAAAACTAAGGAGCCCATCAGCAAGGAACTCCCACATGAATCCGTTTATTCCAATTACTTATAATTGAACCAAACTTATAAATATTTTTAGTTATTATTTTGGATAAGTAATAGACCCATGGACACCAACTGTGCAAGTGGGGGTTACTCCCAGGACTGAAACAGTTGGGAAAGAATGACCTTCAAGAATGCTCCTACACAAGCTGCCCGGGGAAGCAAATCAATAACAGCTGGATTAAACAGACCACTGGCATGAAACACAGTCTGTGGCCATGAGAAGGCTGACCACCACAACTCCTACTGGGATAGAAGAGCAAACCAAGAAAGGAGCACTTGTGCAATGGAGGAGCCTGGGCCTGGGGGAGACAATCAACAGCTATTAAATTCGGCCAAATATTCCACTCAGTGAGGGGGAACCCTTGATTGGAACTGGGGATTCAGGGTGATATGCACCGGATCCCATACTCTTGGGCTCCCAAGAAAAGATGTCCTATGCAAACGACTGAAGGGGAGGCTTCTAAAAATAGAATCTAGGTAATCTAGAAGGGTGTATATTTGTTAACCTATACTGATCTCACTCTCCGATGGAGATTGTGTTTGTATTTTTTAGGATGCAAAAAAAGAGCTGTGGCCAACATACCCTACCAACCGACTGTAGGCAGAAAGCTGAGATCCTGGCAAGAGATGAGCCACCACAGTCATATCGTGGAGGATCCATATGGAACCCTGTAGAGAATGTCGGAATGAACAAGGGACCCACAGCCACAGCCATTCAATCAACACAGGATAAGCCAGTGAGACAGAAACCAACGATTCTCAACACAAAAACCCCTAAGCTCACAACATTAAAGCAGCCTTAATACTCACCCACCACGACTCAGGGAACTGAGAAGAAGAGGGGATGGAAAGATTGTGAGAGCTGTGGTGGGGAGATTATCAGAGGCATGGCATCCCTCAGTAACAACACACTTGGGGCCGGGTTCTTGAATACTAGGCTATCCATGGTCCCCTACCACAAAGACTGATCCAGATGGCCCACAGAGGAGGATATCCAGCTGACTGGGGATGGGAAGGGGGACAATGAGGAATTGGGGATAACAACTCATTGTTGGCCCACTAAACAATGTAACTCATTATGGACAATAAAAAATTGTTTTTTAAAAAAAGAATGCTCCTTCAAGTGGCTGGTATGATGGAACCTCATCTTGGAAATTTCAGTGCCCACTTTTGCCCATGTATCTAGACAGGCTGACTGACAGTGAAGCTGAACCAGACTGGGGATGCATGGCATCATTTGACATCCTTTATTTATCTCCTTCTGAAGTAATTCATTCTTTTGTTTTCATAGGCCCATGCATTTTATTTTCTGTCTAAACAGGTTCAGGTTAGAGACTTTGTCACCTGAGAATAAAATCTTATGGTAAATTCCCTGACATTTCCCCCTGTCTTAGTCATAAAACCAGTTGCATGGAACTGGCTAGAACTGGTCACATCCTTGTCCTGATGACTTCGAGAAGTAGAATCTTTAGATCATGTGGCCACAATGCAGTATAGAGAGGTATAGAGAGGTAAATAAAGATGGGTGGCTGTACCAGATGCTCTCAATAGATGGGCATGAGATGGGAGAAAGACAATGCAAGAGAGAGAATGCTGCTATCAGAATTCTAGCAATGAAGTAGTAAGCAAATGACCTTACCTAGCCAGGGTCCTCAATCACAGCAGTGATTCTTCCCAGGCAGAATGCTTTCTCCCTGGAGTTCAGAACACCAAGATCATCCCAGGCTACCTATATACAAAGGAGCATAGCATATTTGGCAGTTAATCTCTGGTTGTTACTATGGGAGCGAGTCTCTCAGTATATCTCTGTTAGAATTTTCTAGCTTAAATTAAGACCCACCCTAAATGTTGGTGGTGTGGTTCCATGGACTGGGGATCATGGGCTGTAGAAAAAGGAGAAAGTGAGCTGAGCACCAGCATTTATGCCTCCCTCTTTCCTGACTGCAGGCTAAATGACACACATTGTTTCCCACGCCCACTGTCATGTCTTCCCCACCATGATGTTGGTCACAGCAACAAGAAAGTAAATAGCACACTCACTTCCCCAAACTAAGACTGCTCAGATGGCAAAAGGCCTAATCTGGGAAAAATTTCTTAGGTAGATTTGAAACATTTAGCAGTCTAGTCTCCAGATCTCACCTGGACTTTTAAACCCCATAAATGTCATACAACAGACACTAGGGAGATAGCCTACTCAATAAAGTGATTGCTGTGAATGTTTGTGGACCTGCCTAAGTGCAGATCCTCAGAACCCATGTAAAAGCCAGACAGGGTGGCCGGTCCATAATCTCATCACTGGATCCCTAAGGCTTACTTCCTAGTTAGTTTAGGGAAATCAGTGGGCTATAGGTGTAATGAAAGACACTGTCTCATACAATAAGGTGGAGCGTCATTGAGGATGATACCCTGCTTCAACCTCTGGCCTCCATATACACATGCACATAAGTACATGGGCACCCCAACCCCACACACATGTCTACACACAAATGAGCATGCATACATACATGCATATACACCACACAGAGATACATGCAAAAATGTCCCATAACAATCTGAAGTGAGCTAAAAGCCAAAGACAAACTGGTTGAACATCTGAGTTTTGCTAAACCTTCTCAGAATCCTTCCATTGGAAACGGATTTGGCTTTTGAGCCTAGTGACTGGCCTAGCCTTTAGGTCTACGGGGAGGAATGTGTCCCCTAGTTACTATCATGGAGAAGATAAGAAGGCACAGACTAGCCGTCAGGTAGCACCTTACAGAGCAAACAGGAAGCCAGCATCCCAGAGACCAACATTACAATTGATGTCATGCTTTGGGGATCCCATCAGTCTGGTGATCTACCACCATTTTAGTCATCCTTTAAATATTGTTAATTCTTGGAAAATAATAAGTATTGTAGAAAGGCTGGTGCTAAAGTCAAGTTTTCTGATGTGTCTCCCTTTCCTTCTTCAACTTGTCTTTTATCACATCTTACCAGAGCTATTTCTGTCTGTGGGGAGTTAGCAGGAAGATCACATATTGTACAGAGAACGGGGTGTTAAATTTATGCAAAGGGAAGAAATGTGTTATGGGAAAAAATTATTTATTGCATGGCGTTTCCCTTGAGGGTTAGCCTCTCGTTAGAGCTTTAAGGACAGCACATCTATATTTGTCGCATGGCAGAGCCTTACTCCTGCCTGCCTCCCGCTGTCAGTGCCAAGAGCATTTATGTAAAGTCGTGATGCAAACCTGCCACCTTTAGGAGGCACGACCTGGTGTAACAGAGTGTGTTGCCTCGTAGCCGTTTGTGTTCTGGGAGGAGTGAGTCTTCAGCCAGTGAGAAGGAGGAGAGATGAGAACAGAAAGGTGTTGGATGTCTTGGACTCAGCCCACATCATGGAAAAACAGCTCACTGAACAGTGAGACATTTTGTGGAACTGTGAGGATTTTAGAAAGTGGTGTGTTTGTAGATCAGCATCAAGAGCACCTCAGTCCTCGGTGACAGGAAATGCAGCTTCTACCCTTGAAAAGTGAGTTAGCATCTCTGAGCCTATGTGCTTGTTGCTATGATTCAAGTCTGAAATACTCCTTCTGGTTCATGTTTTGAATGTCTGTTCCCCAGCTGGTGACTCTAATTTGGAGGTTGTGGTCCCTTTAAAAGATTTGGTCCTGTGGGAGGAAAGAGGTCATTAGGAGCAAGACTTTGTTTCTGGTCCCTGGTTTCTGTTGTGCTCACTTAGCGTCCTGGTTCAGGGTGAAGTGAACAACCTTCAACACAGACTCTCACCTCGATGCCTCCCCATGATGATGAACTGAGGCCCTCCAACAGCCTGAGCCAAAATGAACCATTCCTCTATCAGGTACTGTGGTCACACAATGCAAAAGGAATGAAAAGACCTTTGAAATGAAGAGCCTCTTCCCATATTCACTGTGTTGGGTAAAGTGAAATAAAGTATGTGCTCAACAGAACTTTCTAAAATTATCTCCACATTTCCCCCCTTCCTTTTGATAAAATTAAACATTAACTCACTATTAATTAAAGAAGATCCATTTTCTGGATCATATGAGTAGTTTTGCTTCAACAGGGATGACAAATGCTTGGTGAACCCAGTCTCAGCTTCCTCCTTCCTTTCTTTCATCAGACATTTCTTGTTAATTACCCCACCCCTTAAGGACTCCTCAGGATTCTTCTCAACAGTGATTAAGGTGCTCACTAAAGTCAAGCACCTTTTCCGTCTGTGAAACAGGTCATGTTCATAAATTATTCTGCTGATTATTTGCCTAGAGTGGGCAGATGGTTTTAATGTACATTAAATGCATAAATGGCCCTTCAGGTGCTGAGAGGACACTGTACTTCTGAAAGCTGTGCCAACATGTTCTTCTTGATTCAAAGGAGTTGGAATCACAGGCTATCTATCTCACTTTTGGACATTCGTTTCCCACAGCATATGTTCTTAAAAGGAGAAAGGTGTCAACTTCACTTTCTCCTGTGCATCCAGGGAGCGAGCGTTGTTGCTCAGGAGAGAGGGGCAGCGTGTGCATTCGAGGCTAAAAGCCAAGTGTTATAGTCAGGTAGCCTCTGACATATGCCAGAACATGGATCTGGTTACTTTTTGCCTCAGTTTTCCCACTTGAACAATCACTATCATAAATGCCTAATCCCAAGGGCAGTTGTTAGGATTATAAGAGTTGGAATTTGTAAATAGCAGAGCATAGCCACAGACTTAAACTTAGCAGTAATTATTAATGTCATTACTATCATAAGCAACATCTGGAGTAATTCCAGAAGAGGGAGGTCCATGCCCCTTAAATCATGAGACAGAAAAACAGAAAAGGAACTGGAAACAGAAGCTGGGGAAGACCAGGCTAGGAACACTTGCTAGCTTCCTTCAAATATTCCTGACAGATCTGACAACATGGCTGATTATATTACAGTTCCCAATATTGACTGCCCTGTCCTTGGAAAGATCATACCTCATCCTGATACTTACCCAGAAATGTGATTTGCTTTAACCAATAAGATGTAAGAAAAAGTAATAAATGCCACAATCAGGCTTTGATAACCATGTGTGGTTCTGGCTTCTTCCATTCCACAAGACCCAGGTAGAACATGCTCTGAACATGCTCTGAAGTGAAGATGATCAAAGAGTGAGTTCAGCTCACCTGGAGCTGCCAGGTAAATGAGCAACAACTTGGAGGTCACTGTTTTCTTCAGGATCACATAATCACTTAACCAGGCTAAGGTGCATTCTCATGTTTTTTCAAGGAAGGGTCTCACTCTATCCCAGGCTAACCTGGAACTTACTATGTTGTCTCAGGATGGCCTTGAACTCATGGTGATCCTCCTACCTCTGCTCCCTGAGTGCTTGGATTAAAGGTGTACACCACCATGCCTGGCTTCTAAAGGTCCTTTCTTTTTAGCTTTAGAGGACAAAATTATCAACAATAGGTTGGATATGAAACACTACACAAACACACACACACACACATACACATACACACACACATATAGATATGGAGTAACTGTCTGTTAATGACTGTCTGAAAGTAGAGAGGGCTATATCACTGGGTAGTGACCATCTTAACAATGGAAATGTAAAGAGATTACTAGTTGTCGTCAATATTGTACACGGCTGTGGCTGTCTTCCAAATGATGATAGTTCTTAGTATTTAGTAAGAAATGGGTTCTGGAGTTAGATTTTCATTTCAGATGTTTCAGCGTTTAATACACTAATATTTACTATTCCTCAACAAAAGATATACCATATATAGTGTTTTCAAACCTATTTGACTACACAACCCAACTCATTCCTACCCTTTGTTACTCTGAAAAAAGCACCATATGGTTTTTAAAAACGCTTTTTTTAAAAAAAAACACACACACACTGCAGGAAATGCTGGTTTGACAGATTCATGATTCTAACTGGGTTTGGGCCAGACAGGATTTGAAGATTTTTGGCATCACTAAAAGCACCAAGAATTAGCAAGGCCCTGAGCCCTCAAGGAGAATACCAACAGTTCCTTTGTAGTTCCAGGGTGCTGCTTACAACATAGACCCCACACTCAGAAGGAGTCTGTCAGAATCTGACTCCCCTACTTATTCTTTTGCCATCAGAGGGTCATCTCACAATGCTGCAAACTTACATTCTTACATGTATGTCTTATGTGCTCTGAAAAGTTCATATCCACATCTTTGCACATCACCTTCCACAAATCTCTTTATTTTTGACTTCAACCAGCCATTTTCAAGAACTGTCAGATCTTCTTGTTCTGTCCAGCACCTTGTCCTGTTCTCCTTTCATCTGCTCTCTCTTTGATTCACTGACTACATTCTTCCAATCAGTCCTACATTTCACAAGTGATCTCTTCAGCTGCATCTCTTGATGTCTGATCAACCTGTTAGACTTGGAATTTCAGGAACTCAATTATTAAATCTGATCATTATCTTTCATGCAATCTGTTCCCTTTTTTATAAAGTCTTATTATCTCTTATGGTTACTATTCTTTTGCTTATCGGATTAGTGCTTCTTAAATGTTCTTACTGTACTGTAGTTCCCTTTGGAACTATTCTGTTGTCTTGGTGTTTTGGATGTGTGGGTTCCCCTGATGATCGTGATCATTTGGATCCTCCTGTGGAGAGTCACTTGTTCATGCATTTTGTACATGTTTGTTGTTAATTCATCTTTAGAAAGAGCTAATTTCATGTCTGGTGGGAAACTACTGTGTTTGGGGAGTGAATCTGGGCTTGGTTCTTTCTTCTGACTCTCATCAAGGGCTGTAGGGATACTATAAACAAAGGGTCATTTTTTTATATTAGGCTGTTGTGTTGAGATTTCTGAACTATTTATGTTGTATAGTTCAGCTCCCAAGCCTATCCATGATGAAGGATTAGTGTTTTTATTTTCCATAGAGCTCTGGATGGAGAAAAATAGCTTTTGAATTCCCAGTCTGGGTAACTGGGGTTTTTCTAATTCTATTTTTCATTAAGAATTTAGAGGTTTTATGGCTCCAGCTTCATATAGTCTGTTACAACTTCCCACCTATCACAAATCACAGATTCATCTCCCGTGTCTGTGTGAACCTCGAAACATCTGCTATCTGCTGTCCACCAGGGCTGCCATGGTCTTAACATTGTGTAGTGCCCATTCTAGCTTCAATTCCTTGTTTATGAAACATAGCGATTTCACTTGGAAACTAAGATATGCACATGTACTTTAGCTTTTAACATTATTATACTTTGTCCATCCTTTCTATTAGTTATTTATATCAGGTAATCTTCCAGATTATTTCACACTACCTGGTAGCCCAGGCAAGAACAATGTTAACATATCATTAACAGTCACATCCTTTACAATACTGATATAACAGTTTGCATATCACTGATTAATATAATGATAGAATAGATAAATCTAATGAACTTAATATAGTGTTAGGAATATGTTAAATGCTCAATAAATACTGGGCATTATTCTCTTGTTACTTAAAAGGCACAGATGTTTGGAAAAGCAATAACTGTGAGAATCTCCTACAAACAGGCATTAATGGCTCTAGGTCTTCATCTAACATTTCTGGGCTTTTATCTAAAGATATAATGGGCTCTTGGAGAGGGTCATGGGTGTCCTCTCTCTCTCCAACCCCCTTGGCTATTGGCCTCTACAGATTGGGGCAGGAATTGGCATTTGGAACTGCAGAAGGGAATTTCAATGGCCAGGAGCAGAATGTGTGACCCTCTGGGTGTTTACCAGAATAAAAGAGACATGAAGAATCGGGGCTTGGAATCCTTGTGAGTAAAAAACAAAAAATGAAGGGATTATGGCATCTGGTGTTGGTAAGACAAATGGTAGGGAGGGGCCCATGTTTCCAGGAAGCTCTGGGTGGTAAAGGTGAGTGGACTTTTCTGATCATGAAATGCTCCTTTACCTAGCAGTATTGGGAGCTTTATTTCAGCTCCCTTTCTGTGGTATTGAACTAGGGCTGTCCAGGTGGAAGGGAAGTGAAATATTGGCAATAAACAGACACGACAGAGACTGGCAGCTCTCATTTCCATGTTCTCTTTGTCCCAGGTCACTTTCCCAACAACTGACCAGAGCCCAGGGACTTGGTGTGGGGGTGACTCATGGAAACAGTTCCACAATGCTGGTGTTCCCCTGACAGAAGCTGAAGACACCTCTCCTGAGCTCTGCCTTTACATAGTCACCTGAAGGGCCTGAATTATTCCTAGGGATGGATTTCTCTTCAGGCTCCAACTTTTCCACTTCAGGGATCATTTTCCCTGACCCCTTAAGCCCTTTCTCCAGCTGTGCACTTTTAACACATCCCACCTGTGTTTAAACCATGACTTGTCATTAAACAGCTTATTTCCATTATACTCACAGCAGCACTCCTTCCCCAACCAAACCCTGGAGGCACACCTGGCCAACTTAGCCTGTTAAGCAATCAGGGTTCCAGCTGCCTGTGTGCATCACTGAGCCAACTTCCTTGTGCTCACTCTGTTCCTCCATCCCTGGAACATGCACAGCTCTTTACAAGCTTAGCCTCATTCATGTCACATTGTAAACTTTCACAAGCTCTCGTTCCCTTGAAAGCAAGAAGACAGGATGAAGTTGAAGACTGTAAATATTCACATCTTTTCATTCACATCTCAGCCTAATTGTCCCATCTTCATGGAACTTCTCCTGTTTCCTATTATACTATTTCTTTCCCACTGTAAGTCCATCTGTGACGGTCAGACCTCTGCAGAGGCAACCCTTCCCCTTGAATGGGAGGTGTCTAGCTAAAGTTACAACGTAGGGCTAAAACTGATTAGTCAAATATGAACCAATCAGCTGTCTCTCTGACTCACCTGGGGAGAACTTAAATTAACTTCCCTAGGGGAAGGCCGGTCTCTTCCCCCACATAGCAATGGAGCAGAGAGACTGTTGGATATCCAGGCCTTAGGAAGGTAAGCCCTTCCCACCCCAGCTAAGGGCTGGGGTGAGGGTAGGCTCCAGACTTTCCCCTCATGAACCTCTCCTCATGATGGGAGCTCTCTATTATCTTTTCTTCTGCTGCTTATTTAGTTGAACAACTTAAGTTCTGTTAAACTCTCCATGTGTTCTCCCCACACTGGTGGCTGGAGAACTCTGTAACTTCCCACGTGGAAGACTGGAAGGCATCCCCATTCAATTACCCTTTCCCTAAATTAATACATTAGAATAAATGTGTAATAATATTTATTTCTGTCCCTGTGTATAATTCTTTTGCATTAGAGGACACAAACTTGGGGGGGGGATTCAATGGTAAAAACCAAATATAACTGTGCCAAGATTTCCCCAAATCATATCCATACATTATTTAGTGCATGTGTCTGTTTGCAGGTATCTGGATGTGAGACGCACACAGACATGTCCCTTGTCTTGTACTATTGACCGCAGGATCTCGCATGCACTGGAACTATCAATAAATGTTTGTTGAGTTTCTAAGTAAATCAGCAAAACCAGTAGCCTTCACCAGTTTCTAGGGTCAGGTTGTCTTGCCATGATAATGATGTGCTGGTGGTGGACTTGGTGGTTGCAGGATTGGGTGATGGATAAAACCTGGATCACAAGACTCATTTCTGTCTCACAATTTTCATGGCCTCCTAAAAGCACACAAAAACATTTGATAAGAAAGCTCAACAACTTATGAGGAAGGGGCTGAGTTGCTTTGCGTGACAAAGGCAAGATGAATTTGAAAGACCTCGATCTGGCAGAGATGTGGAGAGTACCCAAGATGTCTGGGTGTAGTGGGAGGAAATAGGAAAGAGGGAAAAAAAAACTCCTAGAGATTCTGTGGAGAAGAGAATTGGAAAAGAAAAATGTGTAACAAGGGATGTGTATTTCTTCTTAATTTTGCTGAGTTGTGCTATGTAAATGTTCTCCATTTCATAATTGTCAGTTAATCCACATTACTCATTAATGCATTGGTAAAAGTGGGTTCTTTAGAGGGAATGGAACAGCTGTTGAAGTCTGAAGCCAGGTGGGTAATGAGATAAACTAGAAACATTACATGTGGGCAGTGCATTTGAAGGATGGGTTTGTAATTGACATATGGTTTACACTCCATAATGCTATATACTGGGGAGAACTTAGAAGGAATCTCACACTGAGACACACCAAGACTTCCACTCACACTTATGCCAAAGAAAGAAAATTGACGAAAGCTGCCCAAGGTGTTCCAGATCTACTTTGTATTTATGAACAGAAGACACTGAAGAAGTAGGAGTCATTAATTCCCAATGGTAATGGGTGACAAAAAAACAAAGACTCCTTTTCCTTGCCACTGTTATTGGTATCCATGACTGGATTTTTTAGCTTTTTATTAATAACTTCCATAATCATAGATCATAAGCCATTATGATTCCCTCCCCACCCTCTCCCATAACCCTTCCCCATCTCAATTACTCTCTAATTTGTTTCAGTGTCATCATCTTTTCCTACCATTATGTGTAGGTATTACCAGGCATTGAAAAGTCATGAATATCAAGTCCATTTTGTGTCTGGAAGTTTGTGTTGTAAGCAATCCTACCCTTCCTTTGGCTTTCACAGTCTTTCTGCCATGTCTTCCACAATAGATCCTGAGCCTCAGGAAGTGTGATAAAGATGTCCCAGTACTGAAAACTCCACTGTCATTTCTTCTCAGCACTATGGTGTCTTTTGTATTATCCCAGTGGTCACTGAAATATGAAAAAGAGAAGCTTGTCTAGACAAGAGTGAGAGTAGCATCATATGGGTATACTTATTTTAAAAAAGTGCTTGTATGGGAGTTTAGCCAGACAACAGTCTGTGTTACTCTCTATGGTAGTTTGAATGGATGTGCCCCAAGAGATTCAAGAGTTATTAGTTTTTCTCCAGGTACCTGGATGGAGGGTGTATCTCCTTGACCAGATCCTAGGGTCCAGACCTAAAGTGTTTCTGGGGCGTGTCTTGAATTACAGCTATACATATACAAAGAGCAGTGTGAGCTCAAGCCTGGAGTTCCTGCTTTTTGAGAGTTTTGAGTGTGCTTTCTTGAGTTGCTGGTGGTGATGAGTTTCTCTCTCTGCTTGGACCTGTGAAAGAGGACCAGCCTCTTTTGTGGATCTATTACTTCAATAAATACTTTCCTCCCAAAACTGTGCCTGATATGGAGACCCAAAGATGTTTTGGATACACCAGGACTGTGCAAGGGTTACCATGGAGCACTGTTGGATTGGAATGGAAGTTTTTCCCAGCTACTCAGCCAAGCTGGAGGAAATGAATTGGAAAATCTGGAGACTGGTTGTGATATTGAATTTAAACTGCAGATGTGGATGTTTGCTGATATTTGTTGAGTTTGCATTGGCCCAGTCTTTCCTTGTTATGCGCCATAGCAGTTGGAAATGTTTACTCTGTGCTATTATATGTTAAAAGTTTGTAACTTGTTTTGATTTTACAGAATTTACAGTTAGAAGACAATCTTAAATCTCAGAAAAGACTTGGGACTTTGGAACAGCCTTAAAATTGATAAAGACTGTGGGACCACTATTTTTCTTTTATTTATTGTCAATAATTAGATACACTGTATGAACAAGTCTTATGATGGTACCCCCATTTCTCTCCTCCCTGTCTCAACCAGCTGGGGGCTCCTCCTCAGTGGGCTTGCTTATTATTTATTTATTGATCTCTTTGAGAGAGTGAGTATAGGCCGGCACCACAGGGCCCCCTGCCACTGCAAACAAACTCCAGATACATGCATCACTTTGTGCATCTGGTTTTACATGGGTACTAGGGAATAAAACTCAGTCTGTTAGGTTCTCCAAGGAAGCACCATTAAATGCTGAGTCACCTATCCAACCCACATTTTTCTTTATAAATCACTAGTGTCAAGTATGTTATTACAACACCAAAAAATAGACTACAGTTCATATCATCTGGTGAGAAAGACATGTGGTAGATATGAAGTGAGGCTCTCAATCGACAGTTAGTATTAAGGTGCCAGTTACACAAGTGATAACCACTTGTGCCATCTCATTCTGGACAAGCTGTCTGAGCTGACAGGATGTTGGGCCAAGATGAACTATTCCCGCTGGACCCTATCTGGATTCCTGATCCATGAAAGCACAAGCAAAAACATAGCTTCTATTTTCATCAAACCAAAGAAAACATTACAACAATGTCATTAATCCCTACAAACTTTTTGCCTAAGCATCTTTTTTTATTTTTTTCATCCAAGTTATTCTTTGCATTAACATGTTTTGTTATCATCTACAACTTGCCCTTGGAGACAAGGGCTTAGAAAAGTTTACCGAATATTGAGTGTCGTGCTCATTTGGGGCCTGGTAAATCAGGAGTTCATAGGTTCCTCTTGATAATGAGTTTGAGGAAATTGAAATAACAAAAGACCAACTCCAGAGAGTTGACCTACATTATGGAACCAGCTACTGGAAGAGGTCTCTCCTGTCTTCTCCAGAGGATAATTAGTACCCAGAGTTGTGAAGTGCCCTTCACACAAAGATGCCAGGTAGAGCATTCCTCAGGATACCACAGAGGAGGTAGTCTCCAAGGAAGTCCAATTAAAAATGTGTTTGCTTGTAAGCAGTCAGGATTTAGTCATTAAGACACCTGCCAGCACTTTGGATTTTGTCTTCGTACTTCATAAGAATTTTTCATCAGATGCTTGTCCACAGCATCAAGAACTTTAAGGTACAAATGACCTCCAGGTGCAATTACCTGGAAATGGATGGCTGATGGTAAAGACAGTCTAAGCAGCAATTTGAATCCCTCATTTACATGACTAGACGGACTGAATGGAGTCAGAGCTAACACAGTGGGAGGAAAACATGATGATGAATTCTCTCGCACAAGGAAGCTTGCTTGCACTGGAAGTGTGTAAAATTAATCTGTGTGTGCGTGTGTGCACGTGTGTGTGCATGCGCATGTGCTCACATGGATGTATATGCATGCTAGTGAGTTTATCTCTTGCCACAAACAAATTCCATCTGAATGTACCATCCTGGACCTAGCTTTATGTGGGTTCTGAGGAATGTATCCCAGGCTGTCAGGCTTTGCAAGCAAGCAGCTTTAACTGCTGAGCCATTTCCATAGCTGGAAGAGAGACATGACATTATTACCTAAAGGATGCCCAGGCAAACTCAAAGGTAATTTGTTGGTATACAATGTTGACAAAGGTTCTTAGACTCCTTCTGAGTCTCATGTTTAAATTTGTGCTATAGTTACCTTCTCATTGTTGGGATAAACACCTGCTCAGTTTATAGGAGGAAGGGGTTTATTTCAGGCTTACAGATTCCAGAGGAAGTTTCACCATAGCGGAAGAAGATGGCTCACAGCAGCATTTGAAGGAGAGAGGGAGAAAGAGAGTGAGAGAGAGAAGTCAACACTAACAAGCACAAACAACCAGAGCTCAAACTGTCTTTTATCACACCTCTTAGGGCTGGACACAAGATCCATTCCCAGTGACAAGTGACACAACTCTTCCCCAGCAGGGCTTTGTTGCTGAAGACTTAAGTAGGAAACTAATCTTAATCAAAAATACTTCTCAGTAGTTAAAGTGCTTGTCTCCAGAGCATAGAAAACAGAGTTCAATTCCCCAAGTGCCCACATAAGCCAGATACACAAAGTGGCACATACATCTAGAGGTCATGCATAGTGGTGAGAGAGGCCCTGGCATGAACATTTTCTCTCTCTCTCTTCTCTCTCTCTCTCTCTCTCTCTCTCTCTCTCTCTCTCTCTCTCTCTCTCTCCCTCTCTCACACACTCTCTCTCTCTCTGTGTATCTGCTTGCAAATAAAATAAAATATTTTAGGCTATGGGAGACCTACATTTGGATTCAAACCACCACAGTGTGCTTTCATCAAATTCCTTCTTTGCAACAAGAGTGCTAGTGTAGAAACCCATGTCATGTGACTAGCATGCTCTACCATACTTAAAACTCTTTACTTTTACAAATAAGAATAGCAGGACCAGTATATGGAAAGAACTTGTGAAATACCACTTGGGAAATTGGTGAGAGGCTTAAATCTTGTCTAAAGGATGCTCCATTGCTTATTTGTGGTGTTTTCTCCACTCCTTTGGGCATGGGGCTTGGATTTATGACCTGCTCTTTGTTTCAGTGCGATGGGTTCATTCATTTGTGCAATGGTTTAAGACTTCAGCTCTGAATTGTTTATTGGGTCCTGAAACTGAGGGAAGACAGTTTACCTTTAATTTTAGGTACCATCTCCCCTTCTGTGTGATGAGTTATATATGCACAGATGTACGCACTCCATGCACGTGCTGTGCAGCTGCAAAAGGAGAGCTCCATGTGTTTTCTTATTGCTCATCCATGTATTTCCTTGAAGTTGGGCCTCTTTCAGCCCCAGTGTTCACCAGTGAATTCCAGTGATTTTCCAGTCTCCACCCCCTGAAGACTGGAGTTATAAATATGCATGGCTTTTTACATGGGTTCTGGAGTCAAGCTTGGTCTCAAGCTACAAAGGCCCTCATGCTTAAATGGCAAGCACTTTTAACTGCTAAGCTATCTCCCAAGCCACAGGCAGCATCTTTCTTGGTTAGACTCACCTCCAGGTTTTAGAAAAGGAACTTTGAACAAGGATCTATTTGGAGCTGTTCGGTCTACATTCCTAAGATTTAATCTTATTGAAAGCATTTTTGAATTGAAAGCAACTACATGTGTTTGAACCTTTATGTGTATGTATATGACCTGCTGACTCAGAGACTCAGAAAGGAAATAGATTGAACTGCCTCAATCTAAGGGCTCTGTCCCTCCCCCAGTAAAAAGATGGACTTAGCTACTTTCTGTCATGATAAGAAACCAGACATAGTATAAATTTATGAATCCTAGGACAGACAGTTCTGGACTTTCCATATGGTTCAGTCCTAACAGACAGACTCATTGCAAATTGACCATTGACCTTATCTTAGGCAGAGAAGGCAATTAAAACTTCTGACTTTCTGAGCATCCTACCTCAGTAACTTTGAACTATATAGTCTCAGCTATTGCCCCTCACAATCACACGACTTCTTGCGAGCTGTAGCTGCTGACCATTGCCCAGCACAGCAAGAGGATATTGTATAAAATATCAGCCCAAGAAAAGATCAAAAAATAAAAAATACAACTTCTGTTGGATGTTGTGGTACATGCCTGCTATTATAGCTCCTGAAAGGTAGAGTAAGGAGGACCACAGCAAGTTGGAAGCCAGCCTAGTTGTCACAAGCCAGTTCAAGACAGGGCAGCATTGCAAAACCATCTCTTGGGCTGGGGAGATGCTCAGAGAGAGGTTAAAGGGGCTTGCTTGCAAAGCCTGCTGGCTTTGGGTTTGATTCCCCAGTCCCCATGGAAAGCCAGATGCACAAAGTGGCATATGGATCTAGAGTTTGTTTGTAGTGGCAAGAGGCCCCGGAGTGCCTGTCATGGTTTGATCCAGGTGTCCCCCACAAACAAATGAATGTGTTCTGATAGATTGATCCTCAGCTGATGGCAGTTTGGGTTTTACAACCTCGTTGGAGATGTGTTGTTGGGGGTTATAATCCAGCTTCCCTTGCCAGTGTTTGGCACACCTTCCTGCCGCTGTTTCCAGTGCTGTGACAGAGGTAATGTCCAGCCCTCTGCTAATGCCATCATTTTTCCTGCCAGGATGGAGTCTCTCCTCAAGTCCATAAGCCTAATAAACCCTTTCCTCCACAAGCCACTTTTGCTTGGGTTCTTTCTGTGCAGCAACTAGAAAGCTGACCACAACAGTGCCTATATGCTCTCTGTGTGCCTATCTCTGTTTTGTCTCATTGTCTCAATTTTCAAAAACTATCTAAAAAGAAAAAAAGACCAAAATTAAAATGTAATTTCTATTGAATCCATAGTGTTTTTTGCACTACCTTAAATGTGAAAAGTTGTAAACTGAACCACATGAAGTCAACTACTGGCTATTCCTGATTTCTCAGAGATTCCGGGCAGTGTTTGAAGAATGTATTCTTGCCGCCTTTCTAGCCTGAATTCTAAATAAGAGATCCACTGGGCATTCTACCTCTGGGCTACTGACTCATGTTTAGCCTTCTGGACCTACCTGCTTCTCATTGCTGGTGGAAACAGTCCTACTACGGAGCGAACGTCTTCCAGCTGCTGGTCCTACAGCCTCCCAGGATAACCATCACCTCATTCTCCTGTGAGCTCCTTCAGCTTGCCTGGTCTCTCATATTCATTTAATCCCTTGCCATACATTGCTTAACAAACATATTGTCTGTGTGTGGCGGGGGGACTTAGAACATCAATGCTAGAAAGCTCATAGAATAAAGAATCTGCAGCCAGTCTGGCTTCGTTACTATGATTCATTTCAAGTACCTGTTACTGGTTTTTAGGCATTATGCTGGAGATTATTAAGACAATGCCTGACACATAGTGGGTGTGTTAATCATCTTCCTACCAGTAGAGTAAAATCCCCCAGATAACTAATTTACAAAGAGGAAATGTCTATTTTAGCTCTCAGTTTTAGAGACTTTATTCTTCAATCACCTGTCCTTGTTGCATTGAGACTATGGGGAGGCAGCCTATCATGATGGTAGGGCATTCACCTGTGGCTAAGGAGGTAAGAGAGAAAAGAAGACCCTTAGGATCCCACAGTCTCCTCAAAGGCATGCTACCAATGACCCCAAAATCCCCAGCAGTCCCCATTTCTTAAACGCTCCATCACTTCCTTTGCAGCATCACCTTGGAGTCGAGCTGGTAACACATGGACCTCTGGGTAATATTCAATATGCAAATAATAACCGTGGCAAATTAGACCCTGTAGCTGCACAAATCAAGTGAAGGCAACAGGCTTCTCTGGATGGGGATGGGGACATGTGCATCCTTTCCTCATCATCTTGCATCTTGATGGCCAGAGCACATCAAAATGGCCTACTTAGTGAAGAGAGACACTGAGGTTCAAGAGTTCTGTCTCCATTCCACATGACACACTAGTGTTGAAGTCAGGCCCAGAATCAGATAGTCAAGATTCCACCTGTGAGATCATTCCTCAAGCCCACCATCTAGACATCATCTCAGAACTGGAATTTAATTAGTGTGGACTATGGCGTGAATTACAGCTCATCATCCAAATGAATTGTTACTCATTATGGTCATAGAAATGAAGGTCTAGTATTAATGTAGAATTACTGGCTGTATTGGTGATTGGGATAAGAGTTATGGGTTAATTACTTATGGTGATAAAAGTTATTATAGTAGAAGGAGCAAGATGGTGGCCGAGTAACAACTTCGCCAGGACTCTCCTAAAGGTTTGACCCCCCTCAACTGCTATCCAGGCTTTGGACACCGGCCGAACCCGAGTTCGAACTCTCCATCCCTCGCTGCTCCCCTGTGGAGCAGAGGGCCGAGCCCTCCCGCCCCGGCTGGCTCCCACCGCCATTATCCCCCGGGACTGATTCC